>CM026386.1:97810244-97892812 GCA_014843695.1 Archivesica marissinica
TATATGTACTTATAGTCATGTTTGAATATACATGTACTTATAGTCATGTTTGAATATACATGTACTTATAGTCATGTTTGAATATACATGTACTTATAGTCATGTTTGAATATACATGTACTTATTGTCATGTTTGAATATACATGTACTAATAGTCATGTTTGAATATACATGTACGTATAGTCATGTTTGAATATACATGTACTTATATTCATGTTTGAATATACATGTACTTATTGTCATGTTTGTATGTACATGTACGTATAGTCATGTTTGTATATACATGTACTTATAGTCATGTTTGAATATACATGCATCTTATAGTCATGTTTGAATATACATGTACTTATAGTCATGTTTGAATATACATGTACTTATAGTCATGTTTGAATATACATGCATCTCTATAGTCATGTTTGAATATACATGTACTTATAGTCATGTTTGAATATACATGTTCTTATAGTCATGTTTGAATATACATGTACTTATAGTCACGTTTGAATATACATGTACTTATAGTCATGTTTGAATATACATGTACATATAGTCATGTTTGAATATACATGTACTTATAGTCATGTTTGAATATACATGCATCTCTATAGTCATGTTTGAATATACATGTACTTATAGTATGTTGAATATACATGCACTCTATAGTCATGTTTGAATATACATGTACTTATAGTCATGTTTGAATATACATGTACTTATAGTCATGTTTGAATATACATGTACTTATAGTCATGTTTGAATGTACATGCATCTCTATAGTCATGTTTGAATATACATGTACTTATTGTCATGTTTGAATATACATGCATTCTATAGTCATGTTTGAATATACATGTACTTATAGTCATGTTTGAATATACATGTATTTATAGTCATGTTTGAATATACATGCATCTCTATAGTCATGTTTGAATGTACATGTACTTAGTCATGTTTGATATACATGTACTTATAGTCATGTTTGAATATACATGTTCTTATAGTCATGTTTGAATATACATGTACTTATAGTCATGTTTGAATATACATGTACTTTTAGTCATGTTTGAATATACATGTACTTATAGTCACGTTTGAATATACATTTACGTATAGTCATGTTTGAATATACGTGCATCTCTATAGTCATGTTTGAATATACATATACTTATAGTCATGTTTGAATCTACATGTACTTATAGTCATGTTTGATCATACTTGCATCTCTATAGTCATGTTTGAATATACATGTACTTATAGTCATGTTTGAATATACATTTACGTATAGTCATGTTTGAATATACATGTACTTATAGTCACGTTTGAATATACATGTACTTATAGTCATGTTTGAATGTACATGCATCTCTATAGTCATGTTTGAATATACATGTACTTATAGTCATGTTTGAATGTACATGTACTTATAGTCATGTTTGAATATACATGTACTTATAGTCATGTTTGAATATACATGTACTATAGTCATGTTTGAATATACATGTACTTATAGTCATGTTTGAATGTACATGCATCTCTATAGTCATGTTTGAATATACATGTACTTATATAGTTTAATTACATTCTATAGTCACGTTTGATATACATGTATATAGTCATGTTTGAATATACATGTATTTATAGTCATGTTTGAATATACATGCATCTCTATAGTCACGTTTGAATATACATGTACTTATAGTCATGTTTGAATAACATGTACTTATAGTCACGTTTGAATATACATGTTCTTATAGTCATGTTTGAATATACATGTACTTATAGTCATGTTTGAATATACATGTACTTATAGTCATGTTTGAATATACATGTACTTATAGTCATGTTTGAATATACATGTACTTATAGTCATGTTTGAATATACATGCATCTTATAGTCATGTTTGAATATACATGTACTTATAGTCATGTTTGAATATACATGCATCTCTATAGTCATGTTTGAATATACATGTACTTATAGTCATGTTTGAATATACATGTACTTATAGTCATGTTTGAATATACATGTACTTATAGTCATGTTTGAATATACATGTACTTATAGTCATGTTTGAATATACATGTACTTATAGTCATGTTTGAATATACATGTACTTATAGTCATGTTTGAATATACATGTACTTATAGTCATGTTTGAATATACATGTATCTTATAGTCATGTTTGAATATACATGTACTTATAGTCATGTTTGAATGTACATGTACTTATAGTCATGTTTGAATATACATGTACTTATAGTCATGTTTGAATATACATGTACTTATAGTCATGTTTGAATATACATGTACTTATAGTCATGTTTGAATATACATGTACTTATAGTCATGTTTGAATTACATGCATCTCTATAGTCATGTTTGAATATACATGTACTTATAGTCATGTTTGAATATACATGTACTTATAGTCATGTTTGAATATACATGTACTTATAGTCATGTTTGAATATACATGTACTTATAGTCATGTTTGAATATACATGTACTTATAGTCATGTTTGAATATACATGTACTTATAGTCATGTTGAATATACATGCATCTCTATAGTCATGTTTGAATATACATGTACTTATAGTCATGTTTGAATATACATGTACTTATAGTCATGTTTGAATATACATGCATCTCTATAGTCATGTTTGAATATACATGTACTTATAGTCATGTTTGAATATACATGTACTTATAGTCATGTTTGAATATACATGTACGTATAGTCATGTTTGAATATACATGTACTTATAGTCATGTTTGAATATACATGTACTTATTGTCATGTTTGAATATACATGTACTTATAGTCATGTTTGAATGTACATGCATCTCTATAGTCATGTTTGAATATACATGTACTTATTATGACGTTTGAATGTACATGTATATCTATAGTCACGTTTGAATATACATGTACTTATAGTCTTGTTTGAATGTACATGTATTTATATTCATGTTTGGATATACATGCATCTCTATAGTCATGTTTGAATATACATGTACTTATAGTCATGTTTGAATATACATGTACTTATAGTCACGTTTGAATATACATGTTCTTATAGTCATGTTTGAATATACATGTACTTATAGTCATGTTTGAATATACATGCACTTATAGTCATGTTTGAATATACATGTACTTATAGTCATGTTTGAATATACATGTACTTATAGTCACGTTTGAATATACATGCACTTATAGTCATGTTTGAATATACATGTACTTATAGTCATGTTTGAATGTACATGCATCTCTATAGTCATGTTTGAATATACATGTACTTATAGTCATGTTTGAATATACATGTACTTATAGTCATGTTTGAATATACATGTACTTATTGTCATGTTTGAATGTACATGTACGTATAGTCATGTTTGAATATACATGTACTTATAGTCATGTTTGAATATACATATACTTATTGTCATGTTTGAATATACATGTACTTATAGTCATGTTTGAATATACATGTACGTATAGTCATGTTTGAATATACATGTACTTATAGTCATGTTTGAATATACATGTACTTATTGTCATGTTTGAATATACATGTACTTATAGTCATGTTTGAATATACATGTACTTATAGTCATGTTTGAATATACATGTACTTATAGTAGTCATGTTTGAATATACATGTACTTATAGTCATGTTTGAATATACATGTACTTATAGTCATGTTTGAATGTACATGTATTTATATTCATGTTTGAATATACATGCATCTCTATAGTCATGTTTGAATATACATGTACTTATAGTCATGTTTGAATATACATGTACTTATAGTCACGTTTGAATATACATGTTCTTATAGTCATGTTTGAATATACATGTACTTATAGTCATGTTTGAATATACATGCACTTATAGTCATGTTTGAATATACATGTACTTATAGTCATGTTTGAATATACATGTACTTATAGTCATGTTTGAATATACATGTACTTATAGTCATGTTTGAATATACATGCATCTCTATAGTCATGTTTGAATATACATGTACTTATAGTCATGTTTGATCATACTTGCATCTCTATAGTCATGTTTGAATATACATGTACTTATAGTCATGTTTGAATATACATGTACTTATAGTCATGTTTGAATATACATGTACTTATAGTCATGTTTGAATATACATGTACCTATAGTCATGTTTGAATATACATGTACTTATAGTCATGTTTGAATATACATGTACTTATAGTCATGTTTGAATATACATGTACTTATAGTCATGTTTGAATATACATGTACGTATAGTCATGTTTGAATGTACATGCATCTCTATTGTCATGTTTGAATATACATGTACTTATTATGATGTTTGAATGTACATGTATCTCTATAGTCATGTTGTAATATACATGTACTTATAGTCATGTTTGAATATACATGTACTTATAGTCACGTTTGAATATACATGCATCTCTATAGTCATGTTTGAATATACATGTACTTATAGTCATGTTTGAATATACATGTACTTATAGTCATGTTTGAATATACATGTACTTATAGTCATGTTTGAATATACATGTACGTATAGTCATGTTTGAATATACATGTACTTATAGTCATGTTTGAATATACATGTACTTATAGTCATGTTTGAATATACATGTACGCATAGTCATGTTTGAATATACATGTACTTATAGTCATGTTTGAATATACATGTACTTATAGTCACGTTTGAATATCCATGTACTTATAGTCACGTTTGAATATACATGTACTTATAGTCATGTTTGAATATACATGCATCTCTATAGTCATGTTTGAATATACATGTACTTATAGTCATGTTTGATCATACTTGCATCTCTATAGTCATGTTTGAATATACATGTACTTATAGTCATGTTTGAATATACATGTACTTATAGTCATGTTTGAATATACATGTACTTATAGTCATGTTTGAATATACATGTACTTATAGTCATGTTTGAATATACATGTATTATAGTCATGTTTGAATATACATGTACTTATAGTCATGTTTGAATATACATGTACTTATAGTCATGTTTGAATATACATGTACGTATAGTCATGTTTGAATATACATGTACTTATAGTCATGTTTGAATATACATGTACTTATAGTCATGTTTGAATATACATGTACTTATAGTCATGTTTGAATATACATGTACTTATAGTCATGTTTGAATATACATGTACTTATAGTCATGTTTGAATATACATGCATCTTATAGTCATGTTTGAATATACATGTACTTATATCATGTTTGAATATACATGTACTTATAGTCATGTTTGAATATACATGTACTTATAGTCATGTTTGAATATACATGTACTTATAGTCATGTTTGAATATACATGTACGTATAGTCATGTTTGAATATACATGTACTTATAGTCACGTTTGAATATACATGTGCGTATAGTCATGTTTGAATGTACATGCATCTCTATAGTCACGTTTGAATATACACGTACTTATAGTCATGTTTGAATATACATGTACTTATAGTCATGTTTGAATATACATACATCTCTATAGTCATGTTTGAATATACATGTATGTTTAGTCATGTTTGAATATACATGTACTTATAGTCACGTTTGAATATACATATACTTATAGTCATGTTTGAATCTACATGTACTCATAGTCATGTTTGATCATACTTGCATCTCTATAGTCAGGTTTGAATATACATGTACTTATAGTCATGTTTGAATATTCATGTACTTATAGTCACGTTTGAATATACATGCATCTCTATAGTCATGTTTGATTATACATGTACTTATAGTCATGTTTGAATATACAAGCATCTCTATAGTCATGTTTGAATATACATGTACTTATAGTCATGTTTGATCATACATGCATCTCTATAGTCATGTTTGAATATACATGTACTTATAGTCATGTTTGAATATACATGTACTTATAGTCATGTTTGAATATACATGTACTTATAGTCATGTTTGAATATACATGTACTTATAGTCATGTTTGAATATACATGTACTTATAGTCATGTTTGAATATACATGTACTTATAGTCATGTTTGAATATACATGTACGTATAGTCATGTTTGAATATACATGCATCTCTATAGTCATGTTTGAATATACATGTACTTATTATGACGTTTGAATGTACATGTATCTCTATAGTCACGTGGTAATATACATGTACTATATAATCATGTTTGAATATACATGTACTTATAGTCACGTTTGAATATACATGCATCTCTATAGTCATAATTGAATATACATGTACTTATTGTCATGTTTGTATGTACATGTACTTATAGTCATGTTTGAATATACATGTACTTATAGTCATGATTGAATATACATGTACGTATAGTCATGTTTGAATATACATGTACTTATAGTCATGTTTGAATATACATGTACTTATAGTCATGATTGAATATACATGTACGCATAGTCATGTTTGAATATACATGTACTTATAGTCATGTTTGAATATACATGTACTTATAGTCACATTTGAATGTACATGTACTTATAGTCATCTTTGCATATACATGCATCTCTATAGTCATGTTGAATATACATGTACTTATAGTCATGTTTAAATATACATGTACTTATAGTCACGTTTGAATATACATGCATCTCTATAGTCATGTGTGAATATACATGTACATATAATCATGTTTGAATATACATGTACTTATTGTCATGTTTGAATGTACATGTACGTATAGTCATGTTTGAATATACATGTACTTATAGTCATGTTTGAATATACATGTAATTATTGTCATGTTTGAATATACATGTACTTATAGTCATGTTTGAATGTACATGCATCTCTATTGTCATGTTTGAATATACATGTACTTATTATGACGTTTGAATGTACATGTATATATATAGTCACGTGTGAATATACATGTACTATATAATCTTGTTTGAATGTACATGTATTTATATTCATCTTTGGATATACATGCATCTCTATAGTCACGTTTGAATGTACATGTACTTATAGTCAAGTTTGCATATACATGTACTTATAATCACGTTTGAATATACATGGTCTTATAGTCATGTTTGAATATACATGTACTTATAGTCACGTTTGAATATTCATGCACTTATAGTCATGTTTGAATATACATATACTTATAGTCACGTTTGAATATCCATGCACTTATAGTCACGTTTGAATATACATGCACTTGTAGTCATGTTTGAATATACATGTACTTATAGTCATGTTTGAATGTACATGCATCTCTATTGTCATATTTGAATATACATGTACTTATAGTAATGTTTGAATATACATGTACTTATAGTCATGTTTGAATATACATGTACTTATTGTCATGTTTGAATGTACATGTACGTATAGTCATGTTTGAATATACATGTACTTATAGTCATGTTTGAATATACATGCATCTCTATAGTCATGTGTGAATATACCTGTACATATAATCATGTTTGATCATACTTGCATCTCTATAGTCATGTTTGAATATACATGTACTTATAGTCAAGTTTGAATATACATGTACTTATAGTCATGTTTGAATATACATGTACGTATAGTCATGTTTGAATATACATATACCTATAGTCATATTTGAATATACATTTACGTATAGTCATGTTTGAATATACATTGACCGCTTTGTGTACATGCATCTTTATAGACCGGTTGTTTCTACATGCAATTTCATTGACCCCTTTTTGTAGTATTTTTATAGACAGGTTTTATAATGCAGTCATGTATATTTATAGACATGTTTTATTGTACAGTCATGTATATTTATAGACATGTTTTATTATACAGTCAAGTATTTTTATAGACAGGTTTTATTATGCAGTCATGTATATTTATAGACATGTTTTATTATACAGTCATGTATATTTATGGACATGTTTTATTGTGCAGTCATGTATATTTATAGACAGGTTTTATTATAGAGTCATGTATATTTATAGATATGTTTTATTATACAGTCATGTATATTTATAGACAGGTTTTATTATACAGTCATGTATATTTATAGACATGTTTTATTATACAGTCATGTATATTTATAGACAGGTTTTATTGTGCAGGACATGTTTTATTATACAGTTATGTATATTTATAGACAGGTTTTATTATGCAGTCATGTATATTTATAGACAGGTTGTATTATGCAGTCATGTATATTTATGGACATGTTTTATTATACAGTCATGTATATTTATAGACATGTTTTATTATACAGTCATGTATATTTATAGACAGGTTTTATTATACAGTCATGTATATTTATAGACATGTTTTATTATACAGTCATGTATATTTATAGACAGGTTTTATTATGCAGTCATGTATATTTATGGACATGTTTTATTATACAGTCATGTATATTTATAGACATGTTTTATTATACAGTCATGTATATTTATAGACATGTTTTATTATACAGTCATGTATATTTATAGACAGGTTTTATTATACAGTCATGTATATTTATAGACAGGTTTTATTATGCAGTCATGTATATTTATAGACAGGTTTTATTGTGCAGGACATGTTTTATTATACAGTCATGTATATTTATAGACAGGTTTTATTATGCAGTCATGTATATTTATAGACAGGTTTTATTATACAGTCATGTATATTTATAGACATGTTTTATTATACAGTCATGTATATTTATAGACATGTTTTATTATACAGTCATGTATATTTATAGACATGTTTTATTATACAGTCATGTATATTTATAGACAGGTTTTATTATACAGTCATGTATATTTATAGACATGTTTTATTATACAGTCATGTATATTTATAGACATGTTTTATTATTCAGTCATGTATATTTATAGACATGTTTTATTATACAGTCATGTATATTTATAGACAGGTTTTATTGTACAGTCATGTATATTTATAGACAGGTTTTATTATACAGTCATGTATATTTATAGACAGGTTTTATTATACAGTCATGTATATTTATTGACAGGTTTTATTGTACAGTCATGTATATTTATAGACAGGTTTTATTGTACAGTCATGTATATTTATAGACATGTTTTATTATACAGTCATGTATATTTATAGACAGGTTTTATTGTGCAGGACATGTTTTATTATACAGTCATGTATATTTATAGACAGGTTTTATTATGCAGTCATGTATATTTATAGACAGGTTTTATTATGCAGTCATGTATATTTATGGACATGTTTTATTATACAGTCATGTATATTTATAGACATGTTTTATTATACAGTCATGTATATTTATAGACAGGTTTTATTATACAGTCATGTATATTTATAGACATGTTTTATTATACAGTCATGTATATTTATAGACAGGTTTTATTATGCAGTCATGTATATTTATGGACATGTTTTATTATACAGTCATGTATATTTATAGACATGTTTTATTATACAGTCATGTATATTTATAGACATGTTTTATTATACAGTCATGTATATTTATAGACAGGTTTTATTATACAGTCATGTATATTTATAGACAGGTTTTATTATGCAGTCATGTATATTTATAGACAGGTTTTATTGTGCAGGACATGTTTTATTATACAGTCATGTATATTTATAGACAGGTTTTATTATGCAGTCATGTATATTTATAGACAGGTTTTATTATACAGTCATGTATATTTATAGACATGTTTTATTATACAGTCATGTATATTTATAGACATGTTTTATTATACAGTCATGTATATTTATAGACATGTTTTATTATACAGTCATGTATATTTATAGACAGGTTTTATTATACAGTCATGTATATTTATAGACATGTTTTATTATACAGTCATGTATATTTATAGACATGTTTTATTATTCAGTCATGTATATTTATAGACATGTTTTATTATACAGTCATGTATATTTATAGACAGGTTTTATTATACAGTCATGTATATTTATAGACAGGTTTTATTATACAGTCATGTATATTTATAGACATGTTTTATTATACAGTCATGTATATTTATAGACAGGTTTTATTATACAGTCATGTATATTTATAGACAGGTTTTATTATGCAGTCATGTATTTATAGACAGGTTTATTCAGGACATGTTTTATTATACAGTCATGTATATTATAGACAGGTTTTATTATGCAGTCATGTATATTTATAGACAGGTTTTATTATACAGTCATGTATATTTATAGACATGTTTTATTATACAGTCATGTATATTTATAGACATGTTTTATTATACAGTCATGTATATTTATAGACAGGTTTTATTATACAGTCATGTATATTTATAGACATGTTTTATTATACAGTCATGTATATTTATAGACATGTTTTATTATACAGTCATGTATATTTATAGACATGTTTTATTATACAGTCATGTATATTTATAGACAGGTTTTATTGTACAGTCATGTATATTTATAGACAGGTTTTATTATACAGTCATGTATATTTATAGACAGGTTTTATTATACAGTCATGTATATTTATAGACAGGTTTTATTGTACAGTCATGTATATTTATAGACAGGTTTTATTGTACAGTCATGTATATTTATAGACATGTTTTATTATACAGTCATGTATATTTATAGACAGGTTTTATTGTCAGGACATGTTTTATTATACAGTCATGTATATTTATAGACAGGTTTTATTATGCAGTCATGTATATTTATAGACAGGTTTTATTATGCAGTCATGTATATTTATGGACATGTTTTATTATACAGTCATGTATATTTATAGACATGTTTTATTATACAGTCATGTATATTTATAGACAGGTTTTATTATACAGTCATGTATATTTATAGACATGTTTTATTATACAGTCATGTATATTTATAGACAGGTTTTATTATGCAGTCATGTATATTTATGGACATGTTTTATTATACAGTCATGTATATTTATAGACATGTTTTATTATACAGTCATGTATATTTATAGACATGTTTTATTATACAGTCATGTATATTTATAGACAGGTTTTATTATACAGTCATGTATATTTATAGACAGGTTTTATTATGCAGTCATGTATATTTATAGACAGGTTTTATTGTGCAGGACATGTTTTATTATACAGTCATGTATATTTATAGACAGGTTTTATTATGCAGTCATGTATATTTATAGACAGGTTTTATTATACAGTCATGTATATTTATAGACATGTTTTATTATACAGTCATGTATATTATAGACATGTTTTATTATACAGTCATGTATATTTATAGACATGTTTATTATACAGTCATGTATATTTATAGACAGGTTTTATTATACAGTCATGTATATTTATAGACATGTTTTATTATACAGTCATGTATATTTATAGACATGTTTTATTATACAGTCATGTATATTTATAGACATGTTTTATTATACAGTCATGTATATTTATAGACATGTTTTATTATACAGTCATGTATATTTATAGACATGTTTTATTATACAGTCATGTATATTTATAGACATGTTTTATTATACAGTCATGTATATTTATAGACAGGTTTTATTATACAGTCATGTATATTTATAGACAGGTTTTATTATGCAGTCATGTATATTTATAGACAGGTTTTATTGTGCAGGACATGTTTTATTATACAGTCATGTATATTTATAGACAGGTTTTATTATGCAGTCATGTATATTTATAGACAGGTTTTATTATACAGTCATGTATATTTATAGACATGTTTTATTATACAGTCATGTATATTTATAGACATGTTTTATTATACAGTCATGTATATTTATAGACATGTTTTATTATACAGTCATGTATATTTATAGACAGGTTTTATTATACAGTCATGTATATTTATAGACATGTTTTATTATACAGTCATGTATATTTATAGACATGTTTTATTATTCAGTCATGTATATTTATAGACATGTTTTATTATACAGTCGTGTATATTTATAGACAGGTTTTATTGTACAGTCATGTATATTTATAGACAGGTTTTATTATACAGTCATGTATATTTATAGATAGGTTTTATTATACAGTCATGTATATTTATTGATAGGTTTTATTGTACAGTCATGTATATTTATAGACAGGTTTTATTGTACAGTCATGTATATTTATAGACATGTTGTATTATACAGTTATGTATATTTATAGGCAGGTTTTATTGTACAGTCATGTATATCTATATTCAGGTTTTATTATACAGTCATGTATATTTATAGACATGTTTTATTATACAGTCATGTATATTTATAGACATGTTTTATTATACAGTCATGTATATTTATAGACATGTTTTATTATGCAGTCATGTATATTTATAGACAGGTTTTATTATACAGTCATGTCTATTTATAGACATGTTTTATTATACTTTATTCACCTGTTTTATTATAGAATCCTATTTATAAAAACAGGTTTTTGACCATGCATCTTCCTGACCGGTTTCATTGTACTTGCTCAATATAACTGGATTTTAAGTATACTGTTGGCCATAATGGCTTGCGTAGAATATTGCTCCAGTCATATACGTAACACCAGGTAAGCGCCATTCAATTAAGAAATCACTTTCTAAATGTAGGTCAATATATATTAAAACATTATTTAATTATAAACAGTATGACCATATGTAATCTCCTGATTGGCATATCTGTAAAACATGTTCAGAATAGCAGCCGACATGACTGTCATCTTGCTATTTGGATCAGAACACTATTAGATAGTTTTCCAACAGTTACTCCATATCGAGATTCAGCAGACTTGACAGTGCAGTTCGGGTGATGAAGTCAAATATATAGTTTTAAGATGGCTGTCACAGCACTGCACATGCATTTCAGATATGAATTATTTTAGCTATGTTTTATCTACTGGTTGATCCGAAATGCCAGATCAAACTGTCAAGCGGAAATGGCATTCAACTCTGTTGTTGACAGTTTGCATGACGTTGAATGACACACTTGTGTCAATAGTTCACTATGCCCATAGTTTAGATGAACTACGACATTCATTCAAATATTGGCTAGCTTGATATTAAATAGTGTCCCAATAACATTGGGCCATCCACAGTTATTACAATTGAATTGATACAATATAGTTATATGGGCTGACATATAATTTAATTAATATACTCTTTGATACATATATGTGTCATGGTGTTAGATTGCGTCCTATTACATGTATTCATAATATCCTCAGTAGCCCTAGTCTTTCTGCACTTGAATAATTAAATGTCGATACTGGCAGTTATCCTGAAAAACCTTTGGTGGAAAGTATTCATATTTGCATTTCTATACTTGAGTGGGCCTATTCAAACACATCCTCAGTGAACAATAACCTATACCAGGTATTAACAAGAGGTCATAGTTCATAATTCTCATTTAGACTTATGCCAATTTCTTACTAATCCGTTTTTAATTTTGTATTTTGTAACAGTTGCACCACAGAACCCAGTCATCTCCAATACAGAATCTGTGTCACCAGACAAACTGATCATACGAGCGACACAAGGACTATCGCATACTCTGATATGTACATCCACTGGTGGCTTCCCGGAACCGACAATGGAGTGGTATAGAGGTAGTACTACAACATCCCCACTGACGTCAAGTAAATCTACGGTACATAATACTGTCAGTGATACATACACAGTAACACAGAGCTGTACGATTATACCTGGCAGCTCAGATGATGGAATACAATACTATTGTCAATCGAAGTATGACACAGAACCAACACTACAGTCTTCAACCAGTGCGGAATTATACCTGAATTGTAAGTTCCAGGCTGTATACTATTGTACCGTGTTAATACTGCCATTATAATATAAGTGTATCATTGGTACAATGCTGGAGAATATGTTTGGATCATGTATTTTTTAATACTCAATTGAGCTATTTCTGTTTTAAACTATAATAAACTCCTATGCTGATTTGCATCTGCTCCACAACAACACATTTTAAACTAAAGGTATACATGTTTTGGAGGTTGTGGAGATTGTCGAGTGGTATAGTGTTCAGACATGTTAGTGCATGGCGATCTCGCCGTTGCTATATAATATCGCAATTTATCACACAACTTTGCTTGTATTCAGTTTCATATGGTATGAACCGAGAGGCTCGCTTACTAGCAAAGTTCCACATCTTATTTCATAGAGTATGACATCACCACACATGTACGGTCCTATATTTATAGAATAGTTAGATATGTTATTGCTAGGCGACGATGGTCACATTAGTTATTGCTATGTATACGGCGTAGCTGTACGGGTTCGAAAGTTGACGTATGCCTATACCATTTATCCTCACAAAGTACTAATATCAATGTTGTCAATCTGGTAGCATCACTACGATGTCGTCGTCATGCAGTATCAACTCTGACCACCCTACAACTCCACAATCTCCACAACCCCGAACACATGCATCTCTACGATGCCATAGCCATGCAATAGCAAATATGACCACCCTACGACTACACAATCTCCACAACCCCCAACATATGCATCACTACGATGCCGTCGTCATGCAACAACACTACCACTGCGCTAGCAACAACTTCATAAACGTGTGCGCAAGTGGTGCTGACATCTCATGTGATTACCATATCAACTCTCGCTGTAGTAATGAATCAAATATGTGTGTGCAATATTGTTTCTACTGACACAAAGATTTCCTTATAAAACCTGTACGAACGGTATAATTATAAATCGTAATATTACTGGAATACATATGAAATGAACAACGACCAATTTCTATTAATCAAGCAAAATGAAACATGGCGAAAGAAACTTCTATTTGCAAACGTGTACCCCACGCCAAACATGTTGCTCATCAAGTGTTATTAACGCATGTTCACACTGTACATAAGTAAAATTGTAGTCAGTAGTTCCGTAATTGACATATCATACTATATGGTGTCGAGTGGCGTCCGGGGCAGAGCTGTCATGGTCGTTGACTTCAGATAATTTACATATCACCGCTCTAGGTTCGAATCCTACTGGGGTTGCCGAATTGTGTCATGTGAAGAAGCTATCTAGTTGGTTTACGGATGTTCGGTGGTTTTATCCGGGTACCCGTCCATTCCAGAAATACTTGTCGGAGTTCTTTTTCGTCCAATAATAGCTGGAGATTCGCTAAATGACCTAAGCTGTTGATGCGACTTTGAACCACAAAATCATACATACTAACTATATGTATACTAGCAGTACTTGATAGAACAACAATGTTTTACTAACACAGAAGTGCAATACTAGAATAGTTCATCCGCTGAGTATCAGCAACCTGCCAGACATAGTCGAAGTCGCATTGATCTAACTTGAGAAAGGTATATTTGCAGCTATAGTTGATATCTCATATCCTCCACTCATGTTGCATATTAAAGCATTTATCAATGGAACAAATAGAGTGTGTGTACTAGTATTTATTGTGATTGTAGCAGTATATAAGGTGTACATTGGTCATACATTTGTAACAGTAAGAATGTGTAGATATAGATAGGTTGCATATGAGATTACTATAACTATACATATCATGTTAAAGCGATATTGCAGCAAAGCCCAAACAATAAACATGTTGCGTATAAATAGCATTCCTACTACAAATACTTTCGAAATAATTCGAACACTACTATTCAATCAATATACACGTGTGCTTGTGGTCAACAGTCTATCAAAAGTGAAAGTAGGATTTCATATTCATAAAGTGATGAGATAATTTAAATCTGATAAAGATAAATATGCACAGGCACAAATGGTACATCTGTACCATAAATCATGTTATGCATGATACACTCGTTGTATTACCCATGTAGGTTGACCATATTTACGTTGCTTTGTTATGTCAACAAACGTCGTATACGACGCATATTTATTAGTTGAAATACTCAAATTATGTTCCATTTATTTGTATAAAAATGATACTATGCAATAGGAAATTACATTCTGTAGAACTTTGCTTTTTCATCGATGTAGTGTCGCATTAACCAACTCATTGTCTCCTTATCGCAGTAAATCCCTCCATACCAACAGTTTCTCAACTTCCAACGCGTGTAGAAGGTAATACTCTACAAGATATTGCTCGATGTAAGAGTTCTGGATTTCGTCCTTCTACCAGTTTAAGTCTCTCGTGGATATTTAGAGGACAGACGGAAGTAGACACAGTTACACCAACAGAAGATCCAGCAAGTTCAGCAAAGTTCTCCGTTACATCAACATATAACAAGCAAGTAGGCAGACAAGACAACGGCAAACAGCTGACGTGTTCTGTAAACCATTCTACACTGTCTTCACCAGTCACTGGTTCAACGACTGTTATTGTTTTTTGTGAGTTATTATAATTTCTTTACCAACACATTTATTTGAAATACTTCAGAGATAAATAATTGTATTTTATGTTGAAGGAGTTCATAACTGGCTACCATTGTCCATCTTGCAAATATATGTGTTCCAATAGATCAATCAATAATGCCAGCCACATATATATTTTCCATGGAACTTCTGGTATGAACAATTGACCTCATCGAGACGACGCGCAGAAATTCACTCACCGCTATCCGAATATTAAGAGATACAATGTTTGTGTTCACTGTTTATGCTACACCCATATCTGTTCTATGCTACACCCATATCTGTGTTTATGCTACACCCATAGCTGTGTTTATGCTACACCCATATCTGTGTTTATGCTACACCCATATCTGTGTTTATGCTACACCAATATATATGTCTATGCTACACCCATATCTGTTCTATGCTACACCCATATATGTGTCTATGCTACAACCATAGCTGTGTTTATGCTACACCAATATCTGTGTTTATGCTACACCCATATCTGTGTTTATGCTACACCCATATCTGTGTCTATGCTACACCCATATCTGTTCTATGCTACACCCATATATGTGTCTATGCTACAACCATAGCTGTGTTTATGCTACACCAATATCTGTGTTTATGCTACACCCATATCTGTGTTTATGCTACACCCATATCTGTGTCTATGCTACACCCATATCTGTTCTATGCTACACCCATATATGTGTCTATGCTACAACCATAGCTGTGTTTATGCTACACCAATATCTGTGTTTATGCTACACCCATATCTGTGTTTATGCTACACCCATATCTGTGTCTATGCTACACCCATATCTGTGTTTATGCTACACCCATATCTGTGTTTATGCTACACCCATATCTGTGTTTATGCTACACCCATATCTGTGTTTATGCTACACCCATATCTGTGTTTATGCTACACCCATATCTGTGTTTATGCTACACCCATAGCTGTGTTTATGCTACATCCATATCTGTGTTTATGCTACATCCATATCTGTGTTTATGCTACACCCATATCTGTGATTCAACAATAATCACAGACAATGTTCAACTCCAAAACTCAGTATATGCTTTCATCTATGTATTCTACTGCAAAAATGGTGACCGATTATTACCGCATACATGTAATTACTAGAAACAAGCTATTTAATTGAATATTGTCACATTGGTATTGCTGGGGTTAGTTATGATCTAAAGGGATATTTCTAGTTTTGCAGGTGTTATGTATTATATATATATGGATACTTCTAGTTGTGTAGGTGTTATTTATTATATATATGGATACTTCTAGTTTTGCAGGTGTTATTTATTATATATATGGATACTTCTAGTTGTGCAGGTGTTATTTATTATATATATGGATACTTCTAGTTGTGCAGGTGTTATTTATTATATATATGGATACTTCTAGTTGTGCAGGTGTTATTTATTATATATATGGATACTTCTAGTTGTGTAGGTGTTATTTATTATATATATGGATACTTCTAGTTGTGCAGGTGTTATTTATTATATATATGGATACTTCTAGTTTTGCAGGTGTTATTTATTATATATATGGATACTTCTAGTTGTGAGGTGTTATTTATTATATATATGGATACTTCTAGTTGTGCAGTGTTATTTATTATATATATGGATACTTCTAGTTGTGCAGGTGTTATTTATTATATATATGGATACTTCTAGTTTTGCAGGTGTTATTTATTATATATATGGATACTTCTAGTTTTGTAGGTGTTATTTATTATATATATGGATACTTCTAGTTGTGTAGGTGTTATTTATTATATATATGGATACTTCTAGTTGTGTAGGTGTTATTTATTATATATATGGATACTTCTAGTTGTGCGGGTGTTATTTATTATATATATGGATACTTCTAGTTGTGCAGGTGTTATTTATTATATATATGGATACTTCTAGTTTTGCAGGTGTTATTTATTATATATATGGATACTTCTAGTTTTGTAGGTGTTATTTATTATATATATGGATACTTCTAGTTTTGTAGGTGTTATTTATTATATATATGGATACTTCTAGTTTTGCAGGTGTTATTTATTATATATATGGATACTTCTAGTTGTGCAGGTGTTATTTATTATATATATGGATACTTCTAGTTTTGCAGGTGTTATTTATTATATATATGGATACTTCTAGTTGTGCAGGTGTTATTTATTATATATGGATACTTCTAGTTTTGTAGGTGTTATTTATTATATATATGGATACTTCTAGTTTTGTAGGTGTTATTTATTATATATGGATACTTCTAGTTTTGTAGGTGTTATTTATTATATATATGGATACTTCTAGTTTTGCGGTGTTATTTATTATATATATGGATACTTTAGTTGTGCAGGTGTTATTTATTATATATATGGATACTTCTAGTTGTGCAGGTGTTATTTATTATATATATGGATACTTCTAGTTGTGCAGGTGTTATTTATTATATATATGGATACTTCTAGTTGTGCAGGTGTTATTTATTATATATATGGATACTTCTAGTTGTGTAGGTGTTATTTATTATATATATGGATACTTCTAGTTGTGCAGGTGTTATTTATTATATATATGGATACTTCTAGTTGTGCAGGTGTTATTTATTATATATATGGATACTTCTAGTTGTGCAGGTGTTATTTATTATATATATGGATACTTCTAGTTGTGCAGGTGTTATTTATTATATATATGGATACTTCTAGTTGTGCACATGTTATTTATTATATATATGGATACTTCTAGTTGTGCACATGTTATTTATTATATATATGGATACTTCTAGTTGTGCACATGTTATTTATTATATATATGGATATATTGTAATACTCAAGATAGAAATACCCCTCGTATAAACTGGAAAAATGTTACCGAGGATGAGAAAAGTTGCTTTGAGGAATCTCTGTGTGGCTCCGAAAACTTGCTACGTGCTAGGTTTTTACCGATTTTGGCAACACATGACATTGATACTGTCTATGCGAGTATAGTTGCGGCTATCTCGGAGGCATCAGCGATTAGTATACGCAAACGAAAATTCAAACATTTCTTGAAGCCCTACTGGAATGCAAATTTAACACTATTACATAAAAGATTAAAATAATTACGCCATATATGGATATTGGCGGGCAGGCCGCGTCACGTAACGCCATCCTATTGCAACTATAAGCAGGCTAAACGGGACATTAGACGCTTACATAGACAATGTGTTAACATATTTCTTAATGAACAAGACAATGAGTTGGATCGGTGTGCCGAACTAGATCAGGGTCAATTTTGGCGTGTTGTTAACAGTAAGCGTCAAGGTACAGAGATGCTTATGCTATAACATATCAATGGAAACAATATTTCCAAAAGCTTTACACACCTGTAGAAAGTGATGTATATGACTCGACGTGGAAAGAGTGTGTTGACTACAACGTAAGAAATTCGGCCACAGAGTACTTTACTGAAGCTAACAATGAGAATGCCCGTGTTTCACCAGAACTATTGAAGGATCTAATGAAGCTGTGCAAGAAGGGCAAAATGTGCGGAATTGATAATATATATTACGAGCATATGATTTATGGGGGTGATACATTATACTTAGTCTTGTCCAGACTTTTCTCCGCAATGCTCAAATATAGTTACATTCCACCAAGTATGAATCGCGGGGTAATTGTGACGTTGCATAAAGGTGGAAGAAAGAGGAAAGATGACCCGCAAAACTATAGGGCGATTACGTTGACATCAACAATCTTGAAACTATTTGAAGGTGTTCTTTTAACCCGCGCAAAACAAGATATTCTGAATGAACTAAGCCCACAACAAGGAGGCTTTCAACAACAATTAGGCTGCTTGATGACGTCATTTTCTTTACGAGAATCCATTTTGTTTGCCAAAGAGAATCACAGTAAAGCTTATATATGTTACCTAGACAGTCGTCAGGCGTTTGACCGGGTGTGGCACAACGGCCTGATATATAAATTACATGACTGTTGATTAGATAATCTTTCTTTTAAAGCATTTGTTAGTCTATATAGTAACATGCAGAGCTGTGTTCGTAACAAGTCATTTACATCAGAATGGTTCGACGTAAAATAGGGGACACGACAAGGCGGGAAATGTTCACCGATTTTATATTTATTATTTATCAACGGTCTTATAAAAGCATTAGAAGCATCACATCTGGTGTTCTGCATATATAACATGGATATTTGCAGTCCAACCGTAGCTGATGATATGGTTCTTTTTTCTATGTCTAAACGCAGCGTGGACCAAATGTTACATATTTGCTACGAGTATTCTCTGAAATGGAGGTTTGACTATAACCCGAAAAAGTGTGCCGTAATTGTGTACAATGAATCGAGTACAGAATTTGAGAATTCTACAAGAATATGGAAACTGGGCAATGATTCTATTAAGGAGGACACCAGTTATACTCACCTTGGCATTTTAAGTAATAAATACTGTATGTTGCACGATAATCTACATAACGCGAGTGTGAAGCTGCGGGGGACCTTATTAAATATATCTAACAGTGGGATAAGTTCAGGTGACTTAAATCCCTTAAGTCTTTCCAGGATATATAAATCAGTTGTTTTACCAAAAGCGTTGTATGGGTGTGAACTATGGAATTATTTGACTAGTGCCAATATCTTAGAGATTGAACGAGCTCACAGATTTTGCGTAAAATACATGCAAAAGTTGCCAATTTATGTGAACAATAACGTTGCATTGCAGTCAATTGCAAATGTGCCGATATCAACTGAAATAGACTATAGAAAATTGCAATTCCTTGGACAGTTATTTAGACTTCCCTGTCAATATCTTGCAAAACAGATTTTTACCAATAGACTCGTCCGATATAATAACTGTAGTGAAAGACAAAGCCTGGGCTTCTTACCGGATATGTTCCGTCTTCTCCACAAGTACAACCTATTAGACTACGTGAATATCTATTTTGAAAGTGCCTCATTCCCTACAAAATGTTTGTGGAAGTCCGTTCTCAAAAGACATGTATATCAATATGAACACAATAAATGTATGATAAATTTAGAGAGTGAATTAACGCCGCGGTTATGTAACAGTTTATTCCCTAATCAGGGCCCTTGTCTACTCTGGCGAATTAGTCGCAAATATCCAAATGCAAAAAGATACTGTGTTACTGCCGTATATGTGTTATGCAAATTATTGTCATATAACCATAGTGAGAAATGTGAAAAATGCAGTCTGCATGCTGAAAATATTCTTGTCCATAAACTTCTTTTCTGCTGTTGTAATGAAAAACTTCGGACATATTTATGGCAAGATATTGTGTCATATGCACATATTGCATTATATTTGAAGTTCATTACTCAAGAGCCAGTCATACAGATATATGACTTACTGTCCGGTCTTCAGCAACACGGTGTTTCTGATTATGCAAATGAGAGAATAATATTAGCCAGTGTTAAAGCATTTCATTCAATGCTACTTTAGAACTGAGTTTCTGCTAATGACTGTATCTGGACATATACAAATACGTTGTTGAATGCATATAATAACATTATGTAATTAAGTACATAATAACGTTGATATATTGTATTTCATACACTTAATTCACATGCAATCTGTAATATTGTTTTCACAATACATATTACAATTGTTCGTACATGATTCCTTAAATAATTCTTGTATTTCGTTTCGTCAAGGTTTTTTTTTATGGTTATCAAAGATGCATTGGAGAACGTCTTGTGAAATATACGTACATATGTAATAGCTCTGAATGGTTCTTGATGATAAATATGTAATTATTTCATTTATGTTTATACTACGATATATGTCATTTATGTTTGTCATTTCAATGTCTATATGTTTTGCACTTGTATGTGCTTTTGTGTAGCTCTCCCGTCAGTGGAGGTAATAAAGATATATATATATATATAGTTTTGCAGGTGTTATTTATTATATATATATATATGGATACTTCTAGTTGTGTAGGTGTTATTTATTATATATATGGATACTTCTAGTTTTGCAGGTGTTATTTATTATATATATATGGATACTTCTAGTTTTGTAGGTGTTATTTATTATATATATGGATATTTGTAGTTCTGTGGGAGTTATTTATGATAGTCAGGGATATTTCAAGTGTTGCGGTGTTATTTATGATATTCAGGGATATTTCAAGTTTTGTGAGGTTATTTATAATATGCAGGGATATTTCAAGTTTTGCGGGGTTATTTATGATATTCAGGGATATTTCAAGTTGTGTGGGGTTATTTATGATATGCATGGATATTTCAAGTTTTGTGAGGTTATTTATGATATTCAGGGATATTTCAATGTTGCGGGTTATTTATGATATGCAGGGATATTTCAATGTTGCGGGGTTATTTATGATATGCAGGGATATTTCAATGTTGCGGGGTTATTTATGATATTCAGGGATATTTCAATGTTGCGGGATTATTTATGATATGCAGGGATATTCCAAGTATTGCGGTGTTATTTATGATATTCAGGGATATTTCAATGTTGCGAGGTTATTTAATAAAATGATATTCAGGGATATTTCAAGTGTTGCGGGGTTATTTATGATATTCAGGGATACTTCAAGTTTTGTGGGGTTCTTTATGATATGCAGGGATATTTCAAGTGTTGTGGGGTTATTTATGATATTCAGGGATATTTCAAGTGTTGTGGGGTTATTTTTGATATTTAGGGATATTCCAAGTGTTGCGGTGTTATTTATGATATTCAGGGATATTCCAAGTATTGCGGGGTTATTTATGATATTCAGGGATATTTCAAGTGTTGCCGGGTTATTTATGATATTCAGGGATATTTCAAGTATTGTGAGGTTATTTATCATATTTCGGGATATTTCAAGTATTGTGAGGTTATTTATCATATTTCGGGATATTTCAAGTATTGTGGGGTTATTTATCATCTTTCGGGATATTTCAAGTATTGTAAGGTTATTTATCATCTGTCGGGATATTTCAAGTATTGTAAGGTTATTTATCATCTTTCGGGATATTTCAAGTAGTGTAAGGTTATTTATCATCTTTCGGGATCTTTCTTCTAGGTTCGGAGATATTTATTTGTCGCCAGGGATATTTCTAGTTGGTTTTGAGTAGTTGAATGTCAATCACCCTGACCGTTTAAATAAATTCAGTCACACCTCTAAAAGTGTCTTTGTAGCCTCATAAATTGTGTATCAAAATATGTATTTAATGGGTAATCTGTTTAATTGCAGATCCCCCATTGACGGTTACATTGTCTGGTGATGCCAATGTCATTGCCAATGGAGTAAACAAGATCAGTTTAACATGTACGGGAAGCGAGGCCAATCCTGTTTCAAGTATTACATGGAAAAGTAGTAATACTATAATTACCAGTGACAAGCAGATATCTAACCCAGCTGGATCGTATAATGGTCAGTCGACAATACAGGAACTCAGTATAACACCAACGCGTGACATGGACGGGGAACAATATAAATGTGAAGTTAAGAATATTGTTAGCCAGACACTGACGAGCCAGTCCAAAACACTCAACCTGTCATGTATGTATATGTTAGCCAGACACTGACGAGCCAGTCCAATACACTCAACCTGTCATTTAAGTATATGTTAGCCAGACACTGAGGAGCCAGTCCAATACACTCAACCTGTCATGTAAGTATATGTTAGCCAGCCACTGACGAGCCAGTACAATACACTAAACCTGCCATGTAAGTATATGTTAGCAAGACACTGACGAGCCAGTCCAATACACTCAACCTGTCATGTAAGTATATGTTAGTCAGACACTGACGAGCTAGTACAATACACTCAACCTGGCTGCCATGTAAGTATATGTTAGCAAGACACTGAGGAGCCAGTCCAATACACTCAACCTGTCATGTAAGTATATGTTAGCCAGCCACTGACGAGTCAGTACAATACACTAAACCTGTCATGTAAGTATATGTTAGCCAGACACTGACGAGCCAGTCCAATACACTCAACCTGTCATGTATGTATATGTTAGCCAGACACTGACGAGCCAGTCCAATACACTCAACCTGTCATTTAAGTATATGTTAGCCAGACACTGAGGAGCCAGTCCAATACACTCAACCTGTCATGTAAGTATATGTTAGCCAGCCACTGACGAGCCAGTACAATACACTAAACCTGCCATGTAAGTATATGTTAGCAAGACACTGACGAGCCAGTCCAATACACTCAACCTGGCTGGCATGTAAGTATATGTTAGCCAGACACTGAGGAGCCAGTACAATACACTCAACCTGTCATGTAAGTATATGTTAGCCAGACACTGACGGGCCAGTACAATACACTCAGCCTGTCATGTAAGTGTATGTTAGCCAGACACTGAAGAGCCAGTAAAATACACTCAACCTGTCATGTAATTATATGTTAGCCAGACACTGACGAGCCAGTCCAAAACACTCAACCTGTCATGTAAGTATATGTTAGCCCAGACACTGACGAGCCAGTCCAAAACACTCAACCTGTCATGTAAGTATATGTTAGCCCAGACACTGACGAGCCAGTCCAAAATACTCAACGTAACATGTAAGTATATGTTAGCCCAGACACTGATGAGCCAGTCCAAAATACTCAACCTGTCATGTAAGTTTGCGTGTACAAATGGGCTCAATATAACGGATACATACACACACATACTGAATATGTAATGAAATTCACGTAATACATGCATGCTTAATATGTAATGTAGATATTGAAACATTCTTACTCTGCAATGGAATAATACTACATACCAAATCTGTAATGTATGTACACACACCTACTTAACTTGTATTATAAATATTAGGTATACAAACATACTTAATCTGTATTATATGTATTATGTATACAGACCTACTTAATCTGTATTATATGTATTAGGTATACAAACCTACTTATTCTTTATTATAAGTATTATGTATACAAACCAACTTATTCTTTATTTTAAGTATTAGGTATACAAACCTACTTATTCTGTATTATAAGTATTAGGTATACAAACCTACTTAATCTGTTTTATAAGTATTATGTATACAAACCTACTTATTCTATATTATAAGTATTAGGTATACACACCTACTTAATCTGTATTATAAGTATTATGTATACAAACCTACTTATTCTGTATTATATGTATTAGGTATACAAACCTACTTATTCTGTATTATAAGTATTATGTATACAAACATACGTAATCTGTATTATAAGTATTAGGTATACAAACCTACTTAATCTGTATTATAAGTATTATGTATACAAACCTACTTAATCTGTATTATAAGTATTATGTATACAAACCTACTTATTCTATATTATAAGTATTATGTATACAAACCTACTTAATTTGTATTATAAGTATTAGGTATACAAACCTACTTAATATGTATTATAAGTATTATGTATACAAACCTACTTAATCTGTATTATAAGTATTATGTATACAAACCTACTTATTCTATATTATAAGTATTATGTATACAAACCTACTTAATATGTATTATAAGTATTATGTATACAAACATACTTAATATGTATTATAAGTATTAGGTATACAAACATACTTAATATGTATTATAAGTATTAGGTATACAAACATACTTAATCTGTATTATAAGTATTAGGTATACAAACATATTTAATATGTATTATAAATATTAGGTATACAAACATACTTAATATGTATTATAAGTATTAGGTATACAAACATACTTAATCTGTATTATAAGTATTAGGTATACATACATACTTAATCTGTATTATAAATATTAGGTATACAAACATACTTAATATGTATTATAAGTATTATGTATACAAACATACTTAATCTGTATTATAAGTATTAGGTATACAAAGATACTTAATATGTATTATAAATATTAGGTATACAAACATACTTAATATGTATTATAAGTATTAGGTATACAAACATACTTAATCTATAATGTATGCAATATACTTAATCTGTAAGTTAGGTGTAGATACATACCTATTCTGTAATGTAGGTATATGTACATGCTTAATCTGCGATGTATGTATGCAGTACTTATTCTGTAATGTAGTTATATGTACATGCTTAATCTGCGATGTAGGTATGCAGTACTTATTCTGTAATGTAGTTATATGTACATGCTTAATCTGCGATGTAGGTATGCAAGTACTTATTCTGTAATGTAGGTATATGTACATACTTAATCTGCAAAGTAAGTATGCAAGTACTCAATATGTAATGTAGGTATTTCTACATGCTTAATCTGCGATGTAGGTATGCAAGTACTTATTCTGTAATGTAGGTATATGTACATACTTAATCTGCAACGTATGTATGCAAGTACTCAATATGTAATATAGGTATATGTACATACTTAATCTGCAACGTAAGTATGCAAGTACTTAATCTGTAATGTAGGTATAGAAATATATATTTAATCTGTAATTTAGGTGTAGAAATATATTTAATCGTTAAAATGTTAGGTGTATATACATACTTAATATGTAATGTAGGTACAACACATACTTAATATGTAATTAAAGCATGCAAGAAAATTAACCTGTATTCTATGTATACACACATATGTTGTATATAACTTAAATCTGTAATCATACTTAATCTGTAACATAAGTATACAACATACTTAAAGCGATATTACATCGGTGAAAATGCGAATTTCTACATAATGTAATTTCCTATTATATGGTATAATTGTTTCCCAAATAGTTGCCCCAAAAGCTGAGTACCTCATCTAATGAACATCTATTGTATACGACATTTGTTGACATAACAAACTAATGTAAATAGGATCAACATCCATGCGATGTGTTCATGCTGAATACCACGATTTGTGGTACAGATACCTTATATCTTTTAGACTAATGCGATTTAACATATCTCTAAATGACAGTAGCATGCGCTTGGCATATACTCCAATAATAAAACAAACGTCAATTCAGAAGCATAGCTGACAGTTATCTGAAATCCTACTTTCACTTTTGAGTGTTTGTATACCACAAAACCACACTTTATGTATATAAATCTATGTGCTTTTTGCATTGTAATGTTTCTTTAATACACCATGCGGATAAACATGCTTAACCTGCAATGGAAGTATGCATACATACTTATTAAATCAAGTAGGTATATAGTATACACCGGGGGTTCTAAAAATGCCAGTAGTTGACCCATTGTTTATTCTCGAAAATACATTTCTAAGCACAATTGTTTTTTTAAAATATTGTGGTCAATATCATCAAATTGATTATAACATCATAAAATCATCAACACATGCACGACGCAGTGATATAGATCTTAACCATCTCGCTGGTAGGCATTGAGTATTTGGAATGATTAGTAAATAAATAATCATATATTCCCCACAAGGATCATTATGTCTACATATAACTCGTCATAGTAATTATTTAATACAGAAGAAGAAGAAGAATGCTTTATTAAGACTTAAACTTTACATACCTGTTCAATACATATTAAAATGTCCACTCAGAGGACATGATTTTCTAACCGTCGTATTCCCGCCACCATCCCGCATCAGATCTATCTCCAAACTCTGCTCTAACATTCCTCAACGACAATAATCATTAGCTTTACAGGTGATCAAAATATACATTGCATTGCCTTTATTCCAATTATTGGTAATTATAGCGAAGTTTGTCATATAGCTTGGCCGAATAACGGTTTCTAATACATTAACCGCACTCAGTACGATCCCGTAACGCAAAGACGTGTTCCAGTAACATAGCATAATGCTACACAAGCTCCCTTAATATTGTTTTGGGTGTAATCATTAACATACCACAGCCGAGGCTATTTTCCACACGTCATTCAAACCATCATAGCAATCCAGTCAACATAAACAGTTTCAGTGCAAGAGATTTGGTTTCTCCATTCATACGGTGCTTGAAAGAAACCTTGCAAATAGGTGGTCGACCACATACATGTTTTGATATTTTCATTTTTGATTACCACTGTTCATTTGTGTCTGCAAATGGTCGTCTGATGAAATCCCCAGTTTCGTATTTTGAGCACATGCTCGATGCAGTACCACCAATGTCACAAATTATAACGTTCACTAATTCTAAACATCCATTTTCAGCATCCAGAAGCAATGGCGAAAATGACTCGCAAACTGTCTACTACCTACCACCTATTGCTATTCATAAATTGAATAAAACTTCACAAATGTGTCCGACAGGCTCACGGTCGACGATGATATCAATTTATCGAATTTGCTTGTTACTACTCCATTGCAAAAACAATATTCCGGGATATATGTCTGCTCTTATTTCAGAGATTTACATTCACGTGTGTTTATCTGCCGAGAAATCGATATAAATTTATTAAATTAGATTGAATGTTTATATTTTATGACCACCATAATATGTACCTAGGAGTTGGCAGCATTTAAGAGCAATACGTGTTGCTGGGCGTATCGCAAACATATTGAAATAATATTGTGTCGGTCGGTAATCGGCTGTCGATTTCTGTACGGACTGATTTGATTCATAACAGTTAACAATATCTGTTGACTATCCTGTGAACGAGTGAAATACATATTTCTTATGCAGACATCTTTCTGTTTTTTAATAAATGGTTCGATCAAACCATAGATCAAACTCTTCCAATGAAATCCTACATATGTTGTCACGAGATAGTTTGCATCATCCTTCAATGATCTTGATTATATTCTAGTATGTATATAGGTTATTTCATGTGCTTTCAGTGCATATATATACTATGATTAGTATTGGGGCAACTACCATGCCATTGATTGATCAAAATGGTAACTAATTGGATATGTAGCTTCTCTTTAATTGTTCATGTGGAAAACTTTGTAATTATTAATATATTTGATTTATCTGGAATGATATATCACGATAAAAAGGGATTAACGTGGACTTGTATTGCTTTCGTCAGTAGATCTGTTTCGTGAATACTTCCTGTTTAGATTGCAACAACTGGTAGCCATAAGCATAACGCTGCGAGAATAAATGGTGCGATTGCATTGCGTGCAACCAGTGAGTAGAGCGTGTTATACCACTGGCATATAGTCAGTGGAACGCATAGAATCAATTACATTTTCTTAGTACACTATCCCAATGCTTGAACGATATCTTGAGATCTTATAACAGGTGTAGCATACGTTATTGACATCATTGAGTTAGTATTGTTGTGTGTTTTTTTTTTGGGGTTTTTTTGTTTTTTTTTTTTTTTTTTTTTGTTAAGTGGGTAGATATAGTGTAATTCAGTAGTGCACCAGTATTTTGTTATAGATAAGTTGTTTTATTAAATCTGTTTCACCTATGCAAAACATCGTCACAAGTGTTAGTAGTGTCTACAGCTGACATCCTACATTTAACAGGTGTGTCCATATTTCATTTAGCCCGTTGATTCAACCAATGCAGAACATTATCACAATTGATGTAAGTTTGTATAGCATACATCATCCAGTCTTCTGTAAACTAGCATCCTCAATAATAAGACAAATATAATGGAGATATTGTGTTTTAACAGTTGTGTTCATATTTCAGTTAGCCCGCTGATTCAAACAATGCAGGATATTATTGTAGTAGAGGGCAATTACAGCATACTGCATTGTGAATCATCCAGTAAACCAGTGTCTACATTCAAATGGTTCAAGAATGGACAAGGCAGTGTTATTCATCAAGGAGTCGGTACCAGTGGCAGCAATATACTGTCCTACACAATTAGTGAGGTTAAGAGGACAGATGCTGCAACATACAGATGTAATGCAGATAATGGAATACAACCAGTGGATAATAAACAAGCTGTTCTTACTGTACAATGTAAGTATAAATAGTATTAATAAGTAATTTTCCGATTGTTTTCAGCTGAAACACGAATTATTAATTAGCCAATCAAATGTTACTCGATTGTATTCCCTGTTGTAAGCGGATGGATAGTGTTTGACGTTGTCCTTCCATCTATCTATCCATCTATTCATGCACACACAATTACTTATGTTGCTAGAACATAGAGTGAAAATTGACGAATTAATTAAACTAGTGTTGTACAATATTGTTGTGCAATCAAGTTGAAAGAAACAAATACATGGGTGAACATTCATTTTATTTTGTACAAATATGTATATTCATACTGACTTACATCCAGCAATAATTGGTTGTGTCCGTCTCGAATGTGCGCGTGTAGTCGATATCATTGTCATTCATTGTGACATTTTAGAAATCATCTTAGTTAATCATATTTCAGGCAAGGTTCAGAATAGCCTCAATATCACACGTTGAGGTCGTCGATCCTTCTTATGCATGTACTGCTATTAAAATATATCACCACAGATCATGTCCATACTAAGATGTGTTGCAATGAAGAACAAAGCAAGGACAATAAAACATCATGGTCACATTTTGATTTGTACATTGATATTTCCTAGAGGATTTCAACTTTCAAAACCAACTTGGTCTGAGCTAAATCGTAAATAATTATTTCACACATTATCCTTTCGACACGGTTGTGCTTAATATCCAAATCAATTGGCTATCTGAAAACATTACCATTTAGCATAATTATTAAATATAACAACTGTAGTAATATAATCGAGTATCAGAATAATAAATATGACAGATAGTTACCTCATCCGAGGAGGTAATGTTTTTGCTTCCGTGTAGTGGTTTGTTTGTGTGTTCGCTTGGTTATCTGGTAGCAGGATTACGCAAGCAGCATTTGGAGGAATTGAGTGATAGAGTTATATTGGAATATTTAATCAAATTGAACGGTCGTCTTACATTTGTATTAGCATTATCAAAAGTATCGCGAACTATGTTTGTGCAAACGGCTTAACATATAACCTTCTTGAAATGTATCATGTGTATTTAAATCATTGGGGTGCGCATCCATACGCAAAGATACTGTACCAAACACATGGTGGCTGACTTATTTATATTTATAGATTATGTGGAACGTTTCATTTTTAATTCCACATGCTAATATTTCATCCTGACATTTAACATGTACACATGGCCTTGGCATGATAGCAGAACTAGGCAGTATCTCGACAGGGGGTATACATGGGCAATGTAATGAGATTATATTTGTTAACAGAAAATGATCTGAAAAATATTAAAGCTGGAATTAATAAAAAAAAAACTAATTCATGTTGTGGAATAAAGTCTAGCAATTATACATATTTATCGCTTACAACTTCATGAGAACAGGCAATAACTAAGTATTAGTTGAAATAAACTAACCGTTTACGGATACATGTATCTTCCATATAATGCTAGTATGATTTCACTCATAAGTTGTGTGTTTTACATTTATTTATCGCCGCTACCGGTTGACCATATGAGCCACGCCTCCTAAAGAGATTAGTAAATTTAGATTTTCGGAGGATAATGCAATGATACAGAGGGAGACCCATTCCAGAGTCTCCTCTGGTTCTGTTACGTGCACGATGTACCGCACTGACACGAGACCTCGGTTTAGTTTATACAAATTTATTTTAGCTCGATTGCGAAACAAGTTATTTCAACTTATATTAATCACTCTCGAGACCTCATTCCTGATGGAATCCATCGCCACGAGGGAGAGAGAAGAGGCTCCAGCGGTTTAACGTCTCATCTGCAAGACTGTTAATTTTATTAGGGGCAGACGGGGGATCGAACCTGCGATCCCTGGATTACAATCCAGTGTGTTAACAAGACAGCTCAACTTGATAAATGTCAGTTTTGGAAATTAGTGAAATCTAAACGAAACACGCTAAACAAAAGCGTTGGCGCTGAACTCGTCTTCAACGGTTCCATTTTCGTGATTAGCGTAGCATAAATCATCAATGGAAACTTTATTTTGAAAACTTATACTCTCCTTAGAACAATACTTATGATGAAGAATGGAAGTAACTATCGATAATACGGTTGCTGAAATAGTTAGCGAATCTACCCTAGATCAAACAGCACTCGTTTCCACAGACGTAATTGAAACTGCTCTACGTTCGTGTAAGCCGCGAAAGGCCTGTGGGTGGGACCAAGTATTTTATGAACACTACCAATATGGAGGTAAATTTGTTCTTGATAAGTTTTCCATTTTATTTACCGCTATGTTACTACAGGGTTACATTCCTACTGAAATGAAAAAGGGTGTAATTGTTGCAATACACAAAGGTTCCAATAAGCGAAAGGATGACCCAAATAACTATCGCGCAATAAATTAATGCCAACAATCTTAAAAGTGTATGAACTTGTACTTTTATTGCGCTCTAAATCAACCATTCTGACATCGATAAGTAACCAACAGGGTGGGTTTCAAGAAGGTTAGGCTATCTGATGACGTCATTTGTCCTTAAGGAAACAATTTTATTCGCTAAGGAAAACGAAAGCCAAGTCTTCGTAAGTTTCCTAGATGCGAAGCAAGCGTTTGACAGGGTATGGCACAATGGCCTCCTATTTAAGCCGTATAACACAGGAATCGATTCAACAACCTTTCTGTCATTTGTCAACTTGTATTATGATATGACGAGTTCGGTCCGACACAGAAATGAAACAGCAGAGTGCTTCAATGTACTACAGGGAACGCGTCAGGGCAGTAAAACATCCCCCCTTTTGTATCTTCTTTTTGTTGATGGCCTCATTAAAATACTAGAACAAAGTGGCTATTGTATCTGTATCTATGACCTGAACGCCTGTTCACCGACAGTGGCGGACGATATGGTTCTGGTGTCTTTTTCGCGGTTCGGTCTTCAGCGCATGATTGATATATGTCACCGATACTCAAAATCATGGAGCTACGAGTATAACCCGACTAAGTGTTCTGTAATTATATTTAATGGTTCAACCATTATTAATTCTGAACGTTTTGTCTGGAAACTCGATGAAACTGAGTTAAAAGTTGCAGATAAATATAAACACCTTGGAGTAATCTGTGATAGGTATTATACAATGAACCCAGCTATACAAGACTTGCAAAACTTCGGTCCACATATTTTAGTGTTCTTAACTGTGGTTTACATCCCAATGAACTAAATCCGATAACGCTCTTAACAATATATAAGTCGGTTGTTATTCCAAAGGCCCTGTACGATTGCGAATTATGGAACTTTGCATAACAATCCTCCCTTATGCAACTGGAACGATCTCATCGCCTGTGTGCTAAATCTATGCAGCATTTACCATTGCCCACATCAACTGACATTTCTCTCCGGGCTTTGGGTTTATTCTCGATAGAAACAGATATTAAAAAATTACAATTCTTTGGTAAAGTGTGCAACTTGCCGAATCAATATCTCTCAAAGCAATTATTTATACACAGGCTCATAAGATTTCTTAACGACGATACTCAAGTTCAAGGTTTCATTCCGGACAAATACAGACTGTTAAAGAAATACAACATATTTACAATTATACCAAGTTTCATTCATAGTGGCTCTTTTCCTACTAAATAATCATGGAACTCATCAGTTAAACGAACAGTGTATGGTCTCAAAAACTTTGAACGTAATGCGCGATTTGATAGTTTAATGTACAGAGAACTTCACACTAGTATATTCAGTCACAGGGGTCCCTGTCGCATATGGAAATTAAGCCAGAAATACCCATTTATCAAACTTAAATGCGAAATTGTAATAAGGGCATTTGGGAACATATTCTCGTTTAATAGAATTGAAAGTTGTCATAAATGCGGACTTACTGTTGAGAAGAAAGTATTACATCTCGTAAATCACTGTATAAGCAACAATATAATAAGGGATAGCCTATGGCGAGACACATTACATATACTCGGAAACCAAGCCATTTCCAATTTCGTTACATGTAGTGCTTGTTTGCAATTTTGTCACCTATTGTCTGGTTTATACAACTACAATGTAAATGATAATGATGATGCTATTATGAAATATTTTCAAAAATCAATACTTTGGTTTTATTGACATTAAGGTGTAAACCCCATGTGTGACGGTACTTTTCGATATCATTTACATTGACTGCAATGATATGAAGCCTGGTCATGGGCAAAGATTATCGCATTACCAGCGAACAACAATAAGAAGATTTGTACAGCATCAATACCATCAAGATTACTATTTATAGTTGTCAATATATCGTTAACAAACAACATAATAGGCTATTGGCCGGGTCCCCCTGTTTGACCCCGACATGTGAGTTTATTAACACGACAGAAATAAAATTTGATGTTTTCTGCACAAAATCGTCTACCAGTTTGAACCATTCAATACTCTTACATTCGATATTTAAAACATAAGCTATTTAAAATATCAGCAGCATAATTGTGTATATGGAAGCAATTGGCACACGTTGTGCAACATTACTCTGACGAAATTGCGATTATACGCACCGAAGTCATGTCCCAACCTTTAATATTCGTACCGAATTATCGTTCAGAATAGCTGTCGTTATTGAAATCATGTTTAATTTTATTGGGATATTATGAATGTTATTAGCTAACATAATTATATTATTTAAGTTTGTCTTGTTAAACAATCTGTAGATACCTGTCTTAGAAGTTTATTCCGAAAACTCTGTGTCCTTTAAGTTATATACCATTTGAAGATTAAAATGAACCCACCTCTCCCTTTCTTCCTAATTTTTCATTTTAAACGATAACCCTTTAAGGAGCCCCCGGGGTAGAATTGTGGCTATAAGCATGTATATGTGAAATAAGACGGCTTAATGTGCAACAATGTGTATATATTGTTCACAGTAATATTAGAATATTAATGTTTATGACATGTCTAAAGACGTTGCCATGTCAACAAAGACATCATCATTATACACATGGCAGTATACAGTGTTCTTGTTTTTCATACTGATATGACATACTAGTTGCCTTACCAACAGATCCACCTGATGTTAACGTGGTACTTTCAACTACTGATATGTCTGAAGGACAAGAGCTGATATTGACATGCGACGCGAAAGGCGTTCCATCTATGTACAACTACAATACTTTATCCCAGACGTGGGGTAGTGCTGATATACATAATACACACGCCGCTGCTAGTGGTACACCAATGTACAGTTCCCTACATATTCCATCTCTACAGCTGCAGGACTCGGGGACATATACTTGTCGTGTTAACAATGGCATCACAAATACACGGGGAGTTTTGGAAGACTCTGTTAATACAGTCTTCATTAAAGTTAAAGGTACGTTAACTTGCAACACATGATTGAACTTTGTAATTTTAAATGTTTATCAATCCTTAACAAACTATTACAACTGGTGAATTGTTTAATTGTGTAAATACATTATTGAAACCAAATATAACATAGATCTCAAACAGGTATGTCAGGTAGTATGAGATCACAAATAAGCCAAAGTCTACCTTTGTTTCAATAGTGTTACCACACGTTGGATTATAATGAAAATAGTCACAACACTTAGTAGTGTTTTATTATCAAGTATTTTGGAATATTTCAATAATGTTATGATTATGGCTGTGAAGGGTGTAAGAGAAAGGAATTATATTCACTCTGTAATATACTACTTAAAATACAAACTAAGCTAAGTGTGTTTTCTTCACATTGAGATCAATGCAAATAGCAACGACTAATGGTACTGTTCGTGGAAGAGCGTGTCCGTGTGTAACTTTATTGTTAATAATTGTTCCTCAAATGTATCATAAGTATGTGCCAATTAATATGAATATATGTTCTGTTATGCCTTCCACTTGTTTGTGTTTACTATAAGATATAATGTGATTGCATCAAGTGGTCCATTTGGTTTGCTTCTAAGCCAATACTGAGGTCATGTGATAAATTAGACATTGCATGCAATTAAACTTAAATGCCACCCCCCAAATCATTCAAATATATGTGTGCTGATCTTGACCAATGTCTATCCAATGGATCCATAGCCAATCAGGTTATTAAGAAGGCCAATGCAGCGATAAAGGTATTATTTTTAAAGAGCATAATAAACAGCTACTGGTTTCATCAGTAATACACTTAGACATTGACTATGTTTATCACGCCTGGTATGTGGGGTTGAGCCAGACTTCAGGCCACCCAGAATAAGATGGTGATATTATAGTATAGCTATGATTAGGAGATGATCCTACATCTTTACTGTATGACCAGAGTAAAGTGAGAGTTCACCTGCTTGCTTGCATAGATGGGTATACCATGGCAATGTTTCCTCATGACGTGAAGCGCTGCAAGCGCAGAGTTAAGTTTGCAATGTACAAACACAGCTCTAGGACATTATGTATTGAAACACTTCTTATTGGCTCCAATAACACTCTGTTTTGTGCTGATGGGTGGTTAAATCACATTCCACTACATTCCATTCATAATTTGATTAGCGACAGTGTTGTTGTAAATGACGTCGAAACTTCAGTGTTAATGAAGAATTAAGTTACGCTTTGGTTCCTCTGCATATGTAGTGTTCGTCATCTGTCGACATCATTTACGGAAGATATCACATTGTGTAAATTATATTATATTTAACAATTTGATTAGTTGATTAGCGATATATGTTGCTGCAAATGACGTCGAAAATTGGCAAACATATCAGTGCGAATGCGGAATTAAATTAAATGAAACATTTTCAATTCCGCATTTGCTCTAAAATGTTTGTTGACTGTCAATGTCATTTGTGGAAAAGATCACATACATTTAAACTATTATTTATAACATAATATTTTAGTGAAAATCCAATATTCCAACGTTGTCCCGATTCCTAAAATACACACGGACGTTTCCGGAATCGATAAGAATCGTCCTGTGCGTTTTAAGAATTCTAAAACTGCGCAACAGTATTGGAATTCCTAAAACACACAGCGCGATTCTGGAATCGTCCGTATTCCAACAATGTGTAAAACATGCATACTTAATCTCAGTCCTCTTACTCATATTCGACGATGTTGGCTGGTTGCCTGTTCACATTAGGCTGGACTCTTATCATTGGCAATGCCATGTACATAATTTACACAGTACTAGTGCAGCAGCTAATTGAATCAGCACTTGATGTACACTCTTATTCTACTCATTTCAGAAACAGTAATAGTTATTCCATTCCCAAGGTTAAGGGGTTTTGGGAAAAATCATTCGCTTATAATGGATGTCATTTGTGGAACAGGTTACCGTCACATTTCAGATCTATAAGGAATCGTAGTCATTTTAAAAAATATGTGAAGAAACATGTTATGTAATCAGTATCAATATAGTCCTTTTATCTGGTCATTATTTTTATTCCATTTAACGTTTTAATCCCAGTCTGTTGAATGTTAGTATTACCTTTTCGATGTCGGGCAAATATTCGTATAATCATGTGGTATGTAATTGTAGTTCAATATGTACAATAACTGATTGACTTATTTGACTTTCCGATGACCAATTATAAGGACCACAATGAAAATAAGAGAGCTTCATTTCTTTCGTTTTGTGTTATCCTTGCTCTGCACTTTGATGTTCACATGTACTATGACATATATTACCAGAATAAAACTATACCATACCATACTATTTGGTCAGGAATTTTGCACATTTCGGCAGGTGTTTATGTTTTCTCTGATCCAAGAATTTCCATACAAGTGTTCACGAAACTACCATGCAGAAGTTCTTGTTTCAGTGCGGCATGTACGAATTGTTGCTATAAATAAACACATACAATTGTTTGTGGCTAAACCACTTCATATATCTTCAAGTATAGTCAGTGTGGTATTGCTTGATTTACAAGAGAAATTAACCGACTTACTTTAATAAATATTATGCATTTATTAGTTTGCATATATGTAAGCTGTTTACCTGTATACAATGTATCAGGGTAGTGTTCCATATCATTACATGGGACCATATGTTAGCACATGTGCCATAGCAACTCGGTTCGTTCTGTGTTTCTGTGTTTGTCTCTGAAACACGTAATAATAACAGAAGTCACAAGATATTGCCATTGACACTGTTCTTACTTACATTACAGTGTCTCCAAAGATAATTACACAGGGTTTAACATTTACCGGTGTAACTGGTGGAACAGCCAATTTTCGAGTAGAATTCTACAGTTATCCGGACATATTGTCTCTTAAATTTAAACGATACGATGGATTGCTTATAACAAATGGCGGCAAGTACAATGTATTCCACCATGGAACTGAAGTAACAGATAATTTCCACGGCACAGATGTCAGTTTGGATGGCAGTGAGGCTAACATGGTTATATCAGATTTGAAGCCAGAGGATTTCGGAGTGTACACACTGACACTTTCTAATGAACTTAGTACAACAGTCACACAATTGATACTAGTTGCTAAAAGTAAGTAAAACTATTTCTGTAGAAAAGGCTGTAATCGAGAAATATGCTACTGACTGGCCTATCTCTATTATATTTAAGCAACACTTTCAAACAGGAGTATATTGTAATATTACCCACACAGCACATGTCAGTATTATGCAAATTGGGAGTTGTTCCATTAAGCATACAAACCGGTATGAGAATTTACCAATAGAAGAACGAAATTGCCCATTCTGTAATTCTTAGAAGCGGAAAGTCATGTATTATTGTATGATGATTTGAGAGCTGTTCCATTCGAGAAAGCTTCAGTATATGGAAATGACTTCCGACAAATCTGAATCAATACTGTACATATGTTGCCAACACGTGTTTCCATATACTTCAAAGACGTAATTTTTATTTATGCATTCATTTTATAAATTGCGTTTCTCTTTTCTATTCCGAGAAACAGCTGGCAATTTGATCACCATCGATATGATTATCTTTTAAAGCATATCTTAAATGTGCAGTAGTGATGTCTGTTAAAATACCAATGTTCCTCGGTTTTACTAATGTGCAAATACAATAATATTACAACACTGTCATCTCGTAACTGCAGTAAGTACCTTGCCAAACAGAAGATGTTGTATTGTTTGACAAAAACTATGCTTAAGCTATACTTTAGTTTTTGACTAAAACACTAAACTAATTGCAGTCACTTTTAGTCCTTAGTTTGAAACATTTAAACGTTTAGTCTTTAGTAGAAGATGCGTCGAACACTGGCTCTGGTAAAACTTAAACCTTGCTTGGGTAAATTAAGCTTATATCTCACAGGGCTTACCTCACTATAAGCTTCCTCACATAGTTTGGGCAACCAAAGACTAAACTGATAGAACACCGTCTCGCCCGTGTGTCCAGGGACTCCCCTAAATAATTATAAATCACGTTTTGGGTAGAAACATTTAAACAATTTAAGTCACTGAATCGTTGGTAGATTTAGAAATGTGAGCACACTCGCCTAACACTGGAGATGGTACAACTTAATCATTTGTTAAATATATTAAGTTTATAGAACTCTGTGCTTAAATCACTAAGATTCCTCACATCTTCTTGGCAACTAAAATCGTCGTTCCGATATGTGACCGTATCACTTGGATAACAAAGTAACACCCCGAATATTAGTGCTCTTTTCACTTTTATACTAGCTGGTGATATATGATCACATAATGACGTCATATCGATATCACACGCACCGTAGCAAAACTGGCTGACTGTATGCAGAAGGGAATACATAAGTTTGTACATATTATCATGATTTCTAATCACTGAGGTTATTGAGGATGAAATTAGTAAATGAATTAGTAAATTTCAATATTGATTTATCGATTTCTACCAGTTTCACATTGACACGTAATGTCGTAAGCTGTAATTCAGCAATTATCCAGAATGCACATTTCACAAATGTTCATAGTGGTTCTCACAGTTGCACAGCTAATATTATGTACGCTAAAGTAAATCAAGCAACATGAATATTTACATAATCATGTAGAACAACACAGTACATGCATATATTAACAATACATGCGTAAATGTCCAATACAGTACATATTAATGGTATCAATGGAAGCAAGTGGGTGGGGTAACTCGAATAATGTGCGCAGTAGCAATAAGTTGTCTAAATTATCATACATATGTGTTCAAGGTAAGACAAGTACAAGAAAAGTCATACCAGGAATTGTGAATTATTCACTAGTATTTGTCGAGGTACTCTATCGTTACATATATTATTTCCGTTCACCAGGTCAGCCGGATGAACCAACGCACTTCACACATCTGTTCAAGGATAATACTCACACGTTTTCGTGGATCGGTGGATTTAATGGCGTGTATTCTCAAACATTCGTAATTCAGACATCTATTGTTGGTACAGAAGACTGGATAAACAGAACGACAAGTACTCAGATATTACCTGGTGTCACTTCTTACCAGGCGAGCATAAACGCTCTACCACCGGGGACATACTTTGCTAGAATATTTGCTTGGACTATTAAAGGCACATCAGACTATGTAGGATTAAATGACACATTGTCAGGTGTTAAAATAGAAACAGGTAAGTCTATCATAAGTTGGCATGGCTTATTCGTGGAATGAATAGTGTGCTATTTATTGTTATTCATTAATTAGCATTGCTTGCATGTATCCACAAATTGCACATATTGCCGGCTAGCGGATATAAATTGCACAGTTATGAATTATACATAGGCAATGGTCATCATTATTATCGTGCGGAGTTGTCATTGTTTATGATTTGATGTTAATGCAAGTTTTCTCTTCTGAGTGAAAGACCGCCTGGATTTTGCATCGAGATAAATAGATCGAGTGCTAGTTTTAATATTATTCCATATCTTCAGTTACCAAATGTAAACTCAAATGTCCTAGACTAAGTTAGGAATATCGTCTTATAGATTAGAACTTGAATAGGTAGATGGAAAAAGCCACACGTCATATTATTATACTTAATTGAATGCTCATGTTTAATGATTTAAGAACACTTTACAACAATACGTATAATTGGGGTACACGTTATATGGTTAAATTTGTTATATTAAATGAAAATGCAGTTTTGAAATTATCTAAACCATTTGAACGTCGTAGATTAATAACATGTGTTAATATATAACCAAATCTGCTTAGCTGTTTCAATGATGAACTCTTTAGTTTTTTAAATGTATTTATTAATTATATGTCTCCCCCAACCCTGTTTGTTGATTAGTGTTCATTACCATACATGTTTCACTTTATAACTTATTTTCTATTGATGCTTTGTTCATGGGCCAGAAATGGCTTATTACGAAATAAAGAGATATTATATCATATATTATATATACATATTTCTTTCTCAAATATTCACTTTATTATTTTAAGTGATATATACTTTCCTTCATCATGCAATATACTATTTGACATCATATCTTTACTGTGGTATAAATAAGCACAACTAATCACACATGGAATATACTGCTCTCTAATTATCTATCAATTGTAAATTGTATATACGCATGTAGCATGCAATGATTTTATGTTATTTATTTATATATATTTATTTATGAATTGAAAAAAATGTAAAACTAATAGGCGATTATTATCCGACCCTTACTGGTCTGGAACTGAACACATAATCAACACAATATCATAGTATAATCATAGCATTGTTTGTTTTGAAGTAAAAGTTGGATACTATTTATAGATGCTCTTGAAAATGTGGATGATATATCGACAGAGTCTTCAAGAAAATGAATCATTCATAACATTATCCATCACACATAATAATTATATAACACGTCGGACAAATTGTACCAATTAATAAACTTCATAGCGATAAGTAACATACGAAATATTAGACACATTATATGTATAGTATCAAAATCTGCCATGTTGGATCCAATGGATATTCTACTCAATGTACAGGATGCATTTCGTGATGATATCGTATAAAGTCTTCTCAAACTGTATAGTAAACTACAAAATGCAAGCTATTTGTAGAAACAAGCTGCCACCGAGGATATGATGAAATATTTTCGGTATATTTTGATAAAAGTCCGATATATTTCGATAATCAGCATCTTCTCTCACACAACTAGATCAAGACTAGGCCATCATGTCCAATTACAAAAAAAATAGCATTTATTGTCCAAATTATGTTATTAAATAAATTCAGAATGAACTACTTTAAATTGGATTCCTTTCCAAATGTGGTGCTTTCCATACACGTATCCTTAATTGTATTTTGTCAATTCAGTTCCAGAAATACCAACATTTCCAGTATGGGGAGTTGCAGGTTGGATTTCAACAGTTATTCTCGTGTTGATAATAGCTACTGGATCAGTTGTATTCTACAAGAGGATGTACGACCAAAAAGGTAATACATTGCATAAACAATATGGACATGTTTAATGTGACGTCCACCTTACAATACGCATGCAAGTTGTTGTTCACTTATTATCAGTATATAATTGAATTGGTAAGCAGAATCCAATATCTCATTGTGATAATTATGTTAAATGTCACGAAACGTATATTGTCGAGTAGTGTGTGTGTATATGTATGTATATGTGTGCGTGCGTGCCTGTGTGTGTTCATTAAGGAGAAATCTTTGGAACCACGTGGTCGTTCTGAACATAACTTCACGTCCATATTTAATGTATGTAATCGACGTATTGCTAGCAAGACCAGATATCAAGGCCACTCTAAGCCATGAAATCTCAGAATAATGCACAGTATTGTATGTCCACTCAACTTGATCGAAACCGATCGACATGCGTTGAAGTAGCTTGCACAGACGATCCCCATATTGAGTTGGCATTTTATGATATTGAGTCAGCATAATCCAGCTCCGTACACTTACTAAGTTAAACCATAATGCATTTCAAAGTCCATGTACAATGTACAGTGTGATTATATAACACCCTATTTAAAATAATGATTATAATGGAAGCTTTCGTTGAAGGCGTAACACGTTAATTCATATTATTTAATCAAACGCACCGATATGCAGTGGATGCCCCAAGTAAAATGTTAACGAAATACCATAATACAACTACTATTCCTGGTGCTAATTTCCGACTCGTGCTCAGAAAAGTATAATGCAACGTACTTATGTTGTACACACACCAGTGTATGGTAATTATCCTAGCAAATCGCTCACATATTATCAGTTCGCGAGGATAGAGTTAGATATAGGTACACGCAGCAGTGTACATGAGCTATGCAAATCTGCTTGTTGGATGGGTGGAATTGCCAGCCTTATCCGGGTGGTTGGTGTCTTTGCTGTACGTTATCAATGTCGGGCCAGTCACTACTATTTATATAATGTAAGATGCGCCCTCATTGTGTAGGTGAAATAGAGTTATTATCATGTTATGGACATAGAGGGAATGGACACATGTACACAATGTTGTAGAGAGGCCTCCACATTAATGGATTAGATCTTGTCTGAAAATTATATGGATGTATATATTCATCTGATATGCTTGTTGTTGTTAGAAGTGTAGTTAGATTCACTGTAAGTAGGCTTCTAACAGTTGTATCATAGGAAAGGTAAGAGTTGTTTGGATTTGTGCTTAGTAATGGCGGTGGTTGTGTTTCTCATGGGTAGTTACATTGTTAATACAACAACCGTGCATACGCCGCCAAAGCAAGGGTTCCAAACACACAATTGTGGCATCGTAAGTATCTACGTCGTTGTCAGTGTCGTATTCTTTTCTTACTGATAGCAATCATTTAAAGTACACAGTGTCATAATACAGGTCATACGAATATGTATAGGGCATACACTACTGGTGCTGCTGTTGAATAACGGTACATATCTTCCTATCGGTGCATGCACATATTAATCAATATACCATACTTCTATTATACCCGAACCAATACTGTACACTATATCCGACACTTATATGCAATTAGTAGGTAGGAAGGACCTTAGAAGGTGCAAGTCTTTGTCTACCTTTGACAATTAGATATAATATTGCGAAAGCATAATTTTATGTCAAGAACTATTTAATAGAAACACTTAATATGCTATGTGTAGGCCCGTGGCCTGCTGATATTTCAAGCATACTATTTGCAATCTTGCATAATGACAAGAAGAACCTGTAGTTATCATATGACCACATACTGACATCAAATAGATTGGACAATACCGATGTTCTACATAATCAAATACTGTACCGCAGGAGCAAATATATAATGTTCCGATCATTAGTTTATACAAATTTATTTTAGCTCGATTGCGAAACAAGTTCTTTCAACTTATATTAATCGCTCTCGAGACCTCATTCCTGATGGAATCCATCGCCATGAAGGAGAGAGAAGAGGCAATGTGGAATTTAAATGCCTTGCCTAAGGGCACAATCGTAACGGCTCCAGCGGGGCTCGAACTCCGGACCGTTCGCACCTGAAATGAACGCGCATCCACTGCGCTATCACGACTTCCAATCATTAAGCACATGACGTATAATTATTTAATTGCCTCTTGTTTTCAGAACGAACTCCTTCAAGATCAGTTAACAGGTTTGTACCGCTCTATGTATGTTGTACTGTACTTTTGGCATAACGGAAAAGTACAATAAGGTATTGGACTTTGCTCTCAGAACATAAGCTAATCATGTCCAACCGAATAAGGAATGAAACGCCGCTAATGTCCACTGAGGTATAGCTAACAGTGTGTGTGTTTGATTATGTCGAGACCAAAGCTGCCTTTCTAAGGCTCTATGCATACGTTCAACTTAATAAATGCTATTCATTAAATATAATGAGCAGTTCTAATCCGCATTTATATTTATAAAATTCCCTTTCATATATTAAGATATTGTAGTTTGTCCCGTTCAAATTTGATACGTACTCATTACAAATACCGAATACGCCTTTATCATACTATTCCTTTAATTGTTGGAACAGTGTTCACGAACACTGAACATGTTCCACCTGTAATCAACACGTCTCGCAGGATGACGTGACATTACTTTGTCGTCAATAACAACCAATATTGTTATGTGATCTTAGGAGACTAATACACATACAATTGAAGTGCTCATTTCTCTGCACAGACATTACAACTTAAAATATAATATAATATAGAAATATAAACATATGACTTATCTTCCAGTTTAATAACAAACTATTAAGTGTATCTTTACAGGAAAAGTCACAACACAACAGTAGAAGAAACTTCATATTATAATGTTGCGAAGTAAGTATTCATTCTATATAGTGATTGGTAATGAACTCAATGTATGGACCGTATGGAAACGGTATTATATACTCCCCCATTAACATCATTCCAAAATGCAATTTACTAAGTTGTACTGCACACACCAACACCCCGAATATTGGCAATGTTCTTAAGAGCCAAATATCGATATTTTAACAAATACGGCGGTTGGCATTAATGGGTTTGTGTCTATATAGAGTGATTCGCAGATATTATATTTATGATATAATATAATGGAGCAGGCGCTGTATACATGCTACATGGAATTCCAATTGTCTATTAATAACGGGATTGTATTATGCCATGATAGCATGGCATTGTATTCGGTCATGACTGGTTTTAACGGCGATCGTCGATAATAAATTGTGCGGGATATGATTTCTAGGTTGGATTGGCTTATGATCCCTTGGTACATTTCACAGAATGGTATAGGTGTGGTTGACTGACTGCAGGGTATAGAAAGGATACATCTCGTGTACGGAGTGTATTACTAGTACGTATGTTGGAGCCTGTAATGTACACGCAACATACATGGAATATATTAGTTCGGACACTTGCTCAAGTCGCATACATGGGGTTATGTAATACATTATTGATATATATATTCGCGAGATGTTGCCTGTGGATTGTCTGATATATATTCGCGAGAGGTCGCCTGTAGAATGGGGCCGGAGTGTGGGTACCCGGAACAGTTAGGTGCAACGGTGTACATACCATTGGGGATTTATTATTATTAATATTTAATGATACGGATAGACATATAAAGAACATTTGAATAATTGAGCAAATGCCATGCCATGATTTTTTCCAATGTTCATAATTATTAACAAAGGCCAATGACGAACGTATTAGTTGTTATCTAAATAGATGTTCTGCTGTTTGTAGAATGTATTAATACTTTGAAGGAGTCGGACGTTTAATATACACTTTACAATCTGGTTTATTTTGTTATGTTATAAATACTTTTATCGAATTGCAGCCAAGGAGACACCAATGCACAGCAGTCAGTCAAGAGTGGATCTGTTCAAGGTAATGTTCTATAATGTCTAACAGTATATATACATAGAGGTAATGCTACAGTATAATGGTACGCTAACGATATCGGCATGCTATTCTCATCTATATTGTAAGACAACATCCAAATATATCAAACATATAACGAATACGTATTATCTTCTATCCACAACAATAACTGACCAATATTACAGTTTAAAATGAATGTTTTTCTTTGTATTTTGCAGAACACGTTCTTCAAGATGTGTAAGTACAAACTGTACAACTGTAACCTACTGGTATATAATAATAATAATAATAATCATAATAATAAAAGATTAATTGTAATCGTCCGACATGCGCTCATATGAATAAAAAAACCAATATAAAGTAGCACGACATTTTACATATTATTTGTCGCTGTAAATCACCTATTTCAGTTTACTAGAAATATGAGAGGGAATAATAGGCCCCATACATGCTTAGGGCGACATTACATCAATGAAAACGCAACTGCTGAATGTATTTTCCTGTTAAATGGATTATTTTTTCTCAAAATATCTGCCTAAATAACTAAGTAGTTCTACTAATAACCAAAACGTCGTATACGCGGTTTGTTGACATAACAAAATAATTGTCAATATGATCGGACATCCATGCGTAATGCGAGGCGTGTATCTTGAACAAATATGGTACAGATTTACCGCTATATCTCACATGTGTGCCTATGTATATTTATTTGTAGACAAATCTTAGTTATATTATTTATTTATATTTATCTTTAAGTATTGACTCCAATGACAAACAAACGTCAATCCAGGAGTATGGATGACCGTAATATGAAATCCTACTTTCACTTTGGAAAGTTTGTAGACCACAAAAATACTGTTTATTGGTTCAATGTTTGTGTTCGAATGTATTCGGAAGAATTTGTAGTAGCAATACATGTATACACAATGCTTATGTTTGCTCTTTGTGATGTAATTTCGCTTTAATATGTTCACTGGGCTATAAATGCGCATTGGAGAACATAGTTTCTGAACATTAACTTAGTAAAATTACATTAGATAGTAAATACCACGAAAACTTTTTTCTTATTCCCAATACATAGTTGTCCAGGGATGTTAGGCATGTATGCTTTATTATGCTTGTGGGATTTAAGAGAAGAAATTATGTATACTTCAATTTATGGTGACTAATATAGTTTGTCTTCATAATTATATCATTGAAGAAAAACAAGGTTTTCAAATTGTATTAATTCCAGTGTTAGCAAATACTCAGATTCAAGTAAAACCATAATCAGATTATCTAACAATGTATGCAGTAGTTTCCATTAATATGTCATATAAGGAAGAAAGGTTATAGTGGTATACAAGTCAGCGACATTAACCACTCGACCACGGAGGCGGACCTGGAAGAAAGGTAGAACGATACAACGAATTCACGAATATAAACTAATTCTATCAAATCCAGCATTTGCTATATAAGAAAGTGTTTCCTGTAAAAGCATACATTGTTATATTGAGCGACCACGAAAATACGCATTAATACTCACAACTGACTAAGTCCCATGTAATTGGGGTAATACTGTGACATGGATACTAGTTAGAATGCATGGTACGTGCACACTGAAAACGGTTATTGAACATGTATAACTATCATCAAGTCTATACAGTGATATAATAGCAAACGTGTAAAGATTATACATGCAGCATAATACATACTGCCAATGTGTTTTAGTGCGACATATGAAGCTCTGGGTGCAAGCAACGAAGAAGTGTCGACATATTCATCCCTTACACCGGCAGTAGGTGCGTATCTTTTTGGAGGTTTTTCGAATTATTACCACTTTGTCCTAGTCGATTTCTCAAACGATTATATCACCACGACGTCAAGTCTACAACTAATCTAGACGAACACAGATCCGAAGATTTTTTACAAGTTTAGTCGTATATAGTTTGGCGTTCACAAATGAGACCTATTTATGACCTTGTATCTTTTACATTTGACTTAGCTACATGTATTTAATAATTAATGAAACCTAATTATGACACAGCAACTAATATGACTTAAATATATCATAGAATAATTAGTACGTGCATAGGACTTTATTGTACCATTTCAGTGTAATATAATAGTATATTATTTGCAGACCCTGGCACCTTGGAAGTTATTATTAGATTATCATATATTTCTATTTGGGAAACTTCACTCAGATCTTATTATGATCCAGTTCGTTCATATGTAGCCACCTCTTTGTTGAACGTTTTTCTTACTGAATGGGATCCCATTTTAAATACTTTATATTTATTAAGTAAATCAAATTAAAGAAATACACACTATTGCCAGGTTAGTTAATGTTGATTAGTTCATACATGATCACACATCATGTGCTGTTCTGTAAAGTCCAGTAGTGTATTATACGTCCGGTTATAGCAGATACGATTCGATAGCTCGGGCTGCAAAATTCATATGAAATAAACTTAGTTAACTCTCGTAAGTAGGTCAAATTAAGGTTTTTCTCTCGGTATCACAAAATAGTGTGTCACTTGTTTGGGACAGCCTAGATATGTGTTGAAACCGCAAGTAATTTGAGAGAGTTGCAATAGCATATTTAAATGTAATAACGACATGTCTGTCGCATGTTATCTTTAGAGCAATCGATATTCGCCTGCTATAGGAGAGGCGTAGCATCAAAATATACACAACATAAATATGATATGAGGCATCTGTTCAATGTATACATAACTATGCATGCACTACCATCGTATTTACAAATGTGGCGATACAAACTGCTCGTACATGTCGTAATGCATAATACATAATGGAATCAATTGGTAAGACTTAATGTAGTACATATTGTATGTACGTTCAATAATGTTTCATTGTGCTTGAACGAATGCTGTTAGAGTAAGTATACTATGTGAATGATAAAACAATAGGATTTAATAATAACATGTCTTATTTTGTTTCTTACAGAAAGGCATGAAGACACTGTGGCTTACAATAATCTGCAGCTTCACCAGTTGTCTGCCTAAGTCCTCACTGAATGGGAAGAAAGACGTATACCAATGTATATTACTGGAGCAATCATCAATATTATATATATATATATATATATATATATATATATATATATAATATATATATATATAGCAGCATACTGTTTTGTGTGATCGTCACTGATTTTAGTGTTTTCTTAATGTTTAAACTTTTATGAAAACTAGTATCATTTATCTACATTAGTTGTTCCCAACATATTTCAGAAAATTGAAACACGTTCTCGTTCAAATATGTAACATTTTGAACGTTATAAAGTCAATGTTGATGTCAGAAAAACTTGGATGCAAAATTGGATGTTTCTTTTTATAATTATTCAGTTTCAATGCAACTTTGCTCACGCATATACACATTCGTGTAAATGAACCTTCTACACATGTTTGTTGCATGGTCTTAACTATATACTGATGCAAACAGTGGAGTATTGATAAGTTCATGCTGCATATATAATACTTGTTTCTATCGTGTTACATTCTAGTGCATGAAACATTCATGTTTATAAAGTTCCATAAACAATTGCAACATTTTTAATAGTACTGATAATTCTGTTTGTTTTGTCTTTCAACACGATAACATAATAGTTTACCCCCATTTGATTGGTCAATACCTCTATCTAGACACACATTCGTAGATCGTGTAGAAAACTCGAAATAAGGTAATATATGTGACTTAGTGGTCGCCGTCTAATGCTAACTTTACTGGTACATATGGAGAAGGTCGCAACACAGTCATTAACACTGATCTACCTGCCGAATACTGTAAACTAATTAGATATATACGACATTATGTCTGCATATTCAATTCAATTCAACCTGTTTATTGCATAAAGCATATACATGCTAAGAGCAAAGAATAATTATGCATACTTACATACATAGTAAATACATGCAATTTAACAGAAGAGTTATTCAAGTGTAAATGGAAAAAGAAACTAAATGTCTGACTGTTTATTACGTTTGTTGTGTTCGCATTCTGTCTGCTGAATAAATAAATGTTGCTAAGTTGACTAATGACGTTTCCGATGTTTGATTCATTAATGTTATGTATTTAATAGATTTGCCATTTGCAAAAATAGTGAATTTAAGTGTGGAGTTGCCTCCAATTGTGTAGAATCTGGAAGGATGAACGTCTAAGTTTAGAAGATCGTAAGTGTCCGGTGTGTAATGTGTTGGGGTATGAACGGCATGTACTATTACAATGTGCCATGTTAGAACTCTCTAAATATATGAGCAAATGTGATCAACTCATTCTTCTGCTTATTAGCCTACCTCTATTGAGAAATATGCCTAATCCTGTTTTAATAAACGTTAACGACACTATTCTTAACATTGTAAATAATGTATGTTATATTGTATGTTTCTTGAGTATTCGTATGTTTAGTTGTCATAAGAAATAGCTGCAAATTAGTTCACTTCACTCTCGATCTGATCGAGGTTGATAATTAATATTTCAAAATAACATTCGAAACCTATGCATTTTATATCTTTATATCTATATTTAGCAAGATAATAATAAACTGTTTCGTTGTTTCATGTTTTAAATACGGTGATTAAATCTACTGTAATTATGTGATATAGTCTTAATGCAATACTCAATGTAGGATATCGTTGAGGAATGTGTTAGTTACTATAATATTTATGCAAAGTGTGTGATGGGAAGATTTGTACTGGGAGCTCACGGGCAACTCGCGTAGTGTGTGATGGGGAGATATGTACTGGGAGCTCACGGGCAACTCGCCTACTGTGTGATGGGTAGATATGTACTGGGAGCTCACGGGCGACTCGCCTTGTGTGTGATGGGGGAAATGTGTACTGGGAGCTCATGATGTTAGAGGGGCAGATACGTTGTTGATATATTCTGGGTGTGTATATATGGATATTGAATAATAAAACTATATGAACGAAGTAGTACCTTACCATTGAGACCATCACTATGCGACAACACGAGATCCGGGCTAAATTGTGTGACAACTTAAATCTAGAATGTGACCATATGAAACAAGTTCCATATAACTTTGTTAGTGTAGGGTTTAAATCCGAATAGTTAAAGTCATATGAGGACTATCAAGCTGTAATTGGTGATGGAAGACCTCGGGTCCCAACCGAGCAATATTTCAAGTACGGGTTGATAGTACCACCGACCTCCCGTAAGCCTGTTGGATAACTTCGTTGGACAACTTCGTTGGATAACTCCGTTGGATAACTCCGTTGGATAACTCCGTTGGATAACTCTGCCGGATAACTCCGTTGGATAACTCCGTTGGATACCTCTGCTGGATAACTCCGTTGGATACCTCTGCTGGATAACTCCGTTGGATAACTCCGTTGGATACCTCTGCTGGATAACTCCGTTGGATACATCTGCTGAATAACTCCGTTGGATAACTCCGTTGGATAACTCCGTTGGATATTTCCGTTGGATAACTCCGTTGGATACCTCTACTGGATAACTCCGTTGGATAACTCCGTTGGGTACCTCTGCTGGATAACTCCGTTGGATAACTCCGTTGGATACCTCTGCTGGATACCTCTGCTGGATAACTCCGTTGGATACCTCTACTGGATAACTCCGTTGGATAACTCCGTTGGGTACCTCTGCTGGATAACTCCGTTGGATAACTCCGTTGGATACCTCTGCTGGATACCTCTGCTGGATAACTCCGTTGGATACCTCTACTGGATAACTCCGTTGGATAACTCCGTTGGGTACCTCTGCTGGATAACTCCGTTGGATAACTCCGTTGGATACCTCTGCTGGATAACTCCGTTGGATAACTCCGTTGGATACCTCTGCTGGATAACTCCGTTGGATAACTTCGTTGGATAACTTCGTTGGATAACGTCCATGGAATAATTTGACATCCCCAGTGGGATTTGAATATATAATGGTGATGAGCAAGAGATTTGAAGAAAACAACCATAACCATAACAAGGACGAGGAACCCCCTCTATTTTGTGACATGGCCAACAAGTTTCTCTAAATGAATATGTGTTGGTGTTGTGTGTAATGTTGCACTAACAGCTTATGTCATATGGCGACTCTCCAGCTGTTATTGGTGGATGTAGATATCGGATGAACCCTCGAGCTCTATCTCTGGCACGGGCGGACACCCAGATATAACCATTGACCTACGGCATGTACCCTTAGACAACTATCATAGTAGCGATAGGCCAAACTGATGCGATTAAATTGTAAAGTTAATACTTTATTTATTTTACAACGATTGAGAAAACAATCTTTAAGAATTTATATTAATTACTCTCGTTTGGCACAGCTGATGAGGGTGAAATATGCTGTCATTCGTGTGGAAGGAAACCGGAGTGCACGGAGAAAACCGACCTGTCCGATCTGGTGATACCACCCCACATACTTCCCAGTCCGGGTTCTTTCAAAGAAATTGGCCGTACGTTAATGTGTGATATAAATATACAAATGCAAATGCAATCAAAAGTTAGGCATATATGTCAAAACTGCACATTGGAATTATATTATTAGTAATAATAAAGCTGGAGAGTAGAAAAACTATATATAATATCATATGAAATATAATGGTATATGGAATATATGTCTAGTAGAAAACGGAAATAAGACAATTTATGACAATAACTCTATATAACAATGTGTAGATATGACTTATATATGGGGTATCTTGCATGAACTCTGCGTATAGGCAGCCATTCACAAAATCTAGTAAACATAGCAATGGTAATGCACACACGTGACAAAGACTGTAGTACAATATCATCTGAAGTAAAACTAGTAGAAATATGTGATTAGTTTATATTGTTATTGTTCCACCATAAATAGAGAATATTGAACTGTTGGATAGTTGGAGTATTCAGCACTGAGTGAGGCAATGCATTCCAGATAGATGATCCTGAAAATGCAAATAATTTATATTACGAACTAATTCATAGTTTGGTCTTGGTGTGTATAACTGAGGTTGAAATGCATATAACTAACACATGTGTTATCCATAACAGGTCACTGTGATAGAGTTGATTGTCCACGACTGAGATGTGTTAGTCAACATACACCTCCAGGTCAATGTTGTCCAGAGTGTAGACCACCGCCAGGTAAGCGATCACTTACACCACATAACTATTCTAACAGGGATCTCCTTGGTTGCGGTCGTTGATTTCAAATCACCTACCTTTCATCGCTGTAGGTTCAAATCCCATTGTGTGTGAATGTCGAATTATTTCACGTGAGGAAACTGTCGGTGAGATTGCTTGTGCTGGTCTGTTGTGCTACACAGGTGTCCGTACCTGAAATACTGCTCGGTTGAGGAACCGGGTTCTTCCTCCACCAATAATAACCGGAGAGCCGACATCTGACCTCAGCTGCATGTGCCACTTAGCATCCCATCAAAACAAAAGCAAAAATAAAACAAACTGAACTTTTTTTTATACTATATTTATTATTAAATTTTAACAACTTACATTAATCACGCTCGTTGGCGCGGATGAAAGCGTATATGTCGTCATTCATGTGGGAGGAAACCCACCTGTCCGATCTGGCGACCATCATACCATCTCACATACTTCCATGTCCGAGGATCGAACCCGGATTGGTGAGAAGCGAGCGCGCTAACTGAATTTATTATAACAGAGACTGGAAACTTACAGATCATGCAAAACTAGCTGCAATAACATAAGACTCTATCAATTTTACGTATACCGCTTGTAGATATAATGACAATTTCTAAATTATTTGTCATTTCCTTATTGCAATGTGGTACTTGTATAGTAATTAATTATTGGATTGACATCAGGGGTTTTCCTCCACCAAAAACAGCATGAGCGTCGCTTTATGACATTTGCTGTTGTTGTGTCGTTAAACCCCATACACATTCAAATAAACACATATAGCGTAAATGATTGCAAACTGCTTTCAAATCTTATTTCCATCATTGACTATATAACACATTAATGCAATAATTACCAATACTATTATGTATATTTTTCAGTTCAACAATGATTGTAGCAGAGCGTTCTGTACACAACAACATTGCGCTAGACCCTACAAATCACCAGGCCAGTGCTGTCCAATGTGCCGACCTACAAGATATTAACGCCGTGTTAGCAACAAATCCACTACTGTCATCGTACATTAAAATAACACCACAATACCGCTATGTTAGGATAGCCAATTGTCGAAAATAGGGAGTCCGTTATAATATTGTGGTTCAGTATTCAATAAGATACAGTTGTGTATATGGAAATGCATGCAGACGTCACTACGTTCGGCAAACCTTCCTTATGCCCTGCATAAACTTCTTTATGTGTTGTACACACTCCAATCCAAAAGAAACGTCATTATGTTCGGTACTCCGTTAGAATATTGTGGTCCAGTGGTCAAGAAGATACAGTTGTGCATATATGTGTATGCAAACATTACTATGCTCGGCACAAACATCTTTGTATTATGTACAAACGTCATTATGTTCAATGCAAACGTCATTAGGTTTGGTATTATCTTAAAACAACTTTATTATATTCGATACAAACTTCACACAGATGATGTGAATACCACTGTAACCTATCATCACTGATGGTCAACAGATTCGAGAAGGCCGTGTCTCATTTATTTGAAAAGGTTGGCAGTTACTTACGGAAGTTTGTGCACCAAGTGCAGGGTAACCGCTGAAGCCTGCCCAGGAAATGGCCCATAATGGTGCTGATGCAGGTGCATGATTATATTACAAAAGGCTATTGTTCCCAGTATTGAATAAACTAAAGTATGTGCTGCGATAGTAAATGTTCGTGTAGCAGTATCCCATACTGGTGCAGAACAGCGTAGGGTTTGGTGGGTTACCACAATGCTTTAGACAGACTTGAGAAGGACCGGGTTGTGGTACCTACTGAAACATACAAATGAAGTCCTGGTAGGGTTGCTCAGTGCTCCACTATGCTATGTGAACTTGTTGTGGTAGTAAGTACCAACAGTAGACTATGGACATGTGTGGTTGACTGCATCACTACTGAAACATACAAAGGAATACCTGGCAGGGTTACACAGTGCTCCACTATGCTAGGTGAACTTGTTGTGGTAGCAAGTACCAACAGTAGACTATGGACATGTGTGGTTGACTGCATCACTACTGAAACATACAAAGGAATACCTGGCAGGGTGGCTCAGTGCTGAGCTAGGCAAGATGAACTGATGGTGATAGCAAGTAGACTAGAGAAATGTGTTGTTGACTGCGTCAATACTACAGTAGATTAGAGAACGATATGAACACACAGTGACAAACAGACCAATGACTTGCCAGGTTTAGTTTAAACATCTTGTATTTCCCAATGTTATAGTTTGAACAATGCACACATATTAAAATACAGGATAAAATCTAAAGACAGAGTCTTATATAATTCTTCTCGTAAAGTCCATAGTTGTAAATAGTAAAGTAAATAGTCGTGGAATCATTCTGCAGAAGAATGTCATGGTGGACTACAGTACCTATACGCATATTATTAGCGCAGTTGTTAGCGCCATCGCTTCTCACCAATGCAACACGACTCTACGAGTGTGATATATTAGGGTGGTCGCCAGATCGGACAGGTGGGTTTTTTCCGGGTACTCCGATTCCCCACACACTAATTACCACATTTACGCTTGTATGCCCGCCAACAAGAGTGATTAATATAAGTTACTAAAGCTTGTTTCGCAATCGTTGTAAAATAAATATAAAAAAGTGTACAGTAGGTAAGACTATGGTATGGGTTGTTGAAGAATACATATACTGAAATAAAGCACGGAAGAACGCGAGAACATGTGTGCCTTACAGTTTACACTGTTCCAACTTGCTACGGCACACGGTACGTTGCAATTATGGACATTAAAACATTTTAATTATAAAGTGTGCTATATATCATTTGAGTCATTGAAAAAAATAATTAATGTAAATATAAGTAATGAACTGTATGAAATACGTTGTACGATGTAGCCTTCGGGCTTCCACTCACTTCAACCACGTCCAATGTAGTTCATACCCCGATGTAAACTATTAACCCACGATTCATTCTTTAACTATATGAATATTAGATTACGATACCAAGGGTCATCTCAAGGATGCTTAAGTAAGTGGGTACCCGACTGTATACGGCATGTCCGCCTCCGTTGTTAAATAGATACGGTCGCTGACTTGTATACGACTGAAACCTATCATCACTGATTGTCACGGATTCGACGATAAATTAACTTAATCTATATATAGATGTGTGTACAGTGTACACCCGGCCGTTCAAATGTTAACTCTTTGCTGCTTTGTGCTCGCATTATGCTGGGTACCAGCGACAAGGAAGTTTAGATAGTGCGGTATATGCATACCTACATGTAGGAAGTTATCGACTGCTTTCAACGCATTTAAGCAAACTATGGAACTTCAGATTGTGTTATTTATATATGGATTATGTTATACACTTGGTAATATTTTCATATTTTATACTACATGTTGTATGATTATGGACAAATGTTTGAACTGTGCACCTTATTACTTAGTGAAATAAGACTGACATTCATGTAAACATTTAATTTATTACACATCTATTTAATAAGGGGCAGCGATCCATGTGATTGACTGCTTGATAATCTGACATAAACACGACTTCTATAGAATAGCGGAGATGAGGTATACTACCTACCAACCCATCACTCGTTGTTATTGCAACATGAACGACTGAGCCACTGTGGCCGAGTGGTTAAGCTCCTTGTAGTGAAATCACCTGCCCTTCAGAGCTGAAGGGTTGATTGAATACCACTCTTGTTGTGTAATTATTTCATGTGATGGTGTTATCCTAGTGGATTATGGAACGTTGGGGATTATACTCGGATGCCTGCCCGTGTAAGAAATACTGACATATTTGGTCTTCCTCAACCACTAACAGCCACTGTTTGTGTGTGACCTGTAGTCTATAAACATACAACAACATTACCGGGTAGGCTTCCTCAACCACTAACAGCCACTGTTTGTGTGTGACCTGTAGTCTATAAACATACAACATTACCGGGTAGGCTTCCTCAACCACTAACAGCCACTGTTTCTGTGTGACCTGTAGTCTATAAACATACAACATTACCGGGTAGGCTTCCTCAACCACTAACAGCCACTGTTTGTGTGTGACCTGTAGTCAATAAACATACAACATTACCGGGTAGGCTTCCTCAACCACTAACAGCCACTGTTTGTGTGTGACCTGTAGTCAATAAACATACAACATTCCCGGGTAGGCTTCCTCAACCACTAACAGCCACTGTTTGTGTGTGACCTGTAGTCAATAAACATACAACATTCCCGGGTAGGCTTCCTCAACCACTAACAGCCACTGTTTTTGTGTGACCTGTAGTCAATAAACATACAACATTACCGGGTAGGCTTCCTCAACCACTAACAGCCACTGTTTTTGTGTGACCTGTAGTCAATAAACATACAACATTACCGGGTAGGCTTCCTCAACCACTAACAGCCACTGTTTTTGTGTGACCTGTAGTCAATAAACATACAACATTCGGGTAGGCTTTTGTGTTTTGTGTGACCTGTAGTCAATAAACATACAACATTCCGGGTAGGCTTTTGTGTTTTGTGTGTGTGTTACTTCCCGGGTAGGCTGCACTGATATTTTACAACATTTTCTTTCAAATATGTTTGCGAAGAGCTGCGTCAATAGCCAGGAAAACATATGGTGCATACGTAAAATCGGAATGCAATAATGTGGCTAATACTATGGCAGCTTATTTCCTAATTACCAATGGAAATACAGATATGCTATGTGACGACCTTTTTAATTTATTTTTCAGCTTCATATATATAGTCTCCCCGTGGCCTAGTAGTTAAGGTGTCCACATACGGAGCGGGAGGTCGAAGGTTCGAACCTCGTCAGGGATTCGTTCTGATAAGGCCGGTTGGTGAGCCGCCAGCTAGTTAAATAATGGTTACCGATTGCCTACCAGCCTGGCGTCTGGCATTCAAGCATATGATTCGGGAAGAACTGATGTTCATAAAAAGAGGTGTCTCATAAGTCAGAAATGGCTGGTCCTTTAAACAGTATACATGTTTATTTACAGGTTTATGAACATTACTATATATATATATACAAACACGTGTAAATAAACCTGCCTACTGTTTAAAGGACCAGCTATGTATATATATACACGTGTAAATAAACCTGCCTACTGTTTAAAGGACCAGCTATATATATATATACACGTGTAAATAAACCTGCCTACTGTTTAAAGGACCAGCTATGTATATATACATACACGTGTAAATAAACATGTCTACTGTTTAAAGGACCAGCCAGTCCATATATATATATATATATATATATATATATATATATACGTGTAAATAAACCTGCCTACTGTTTAAAGGACCAGCCAGTCCATATATATATATATATAACGTGTAAATAAACCTGCCTACTGTTTAAAGGACCAGCCAGTCCATATATATATATACACGTGTAAATAAACCTGCCTACTGTTTAAAGGACCATCCAGTCCATAAATATATATATACGTGTAAATAAACCTGCCTACTGTTTAAAGGACCAGCCAGTCCATATATATATATATATATTATATACACGTGTAATAACCTGCCTACTGTTTAAAGGACCAGCCAGTCCACATATATATATATATATATATATATACATACACGTGTAAATAAACCTGCCTACTGTGTAAAGGACCAGCCAGTCCATATATATATATATATCTAATAGTAGTAGTTGTTGTTGGAGAACTATATATATATATATTTAATTCTAGAATTTGTTGAACGCATCTACTATTATGTATATACGTAGATGATATAGATATTGGTAATGCAGTTTGATTCCATTGTCAAGAAGTAAACAAGCTTTTTGGACCTAGGATTGGGCAATGCAGTAGAAAAAACAAAAACAAAAGTTTAAAAATAGAAAAACGAAACAAGCTGAAGAACGCATTGTTTACACCATATAAGTTAACTTACAAGAACACATCGTTTACACCATGCAAGTTAACTTACAAGAACGCATCGTTTACACCATGCAAGTTAACTTACACGAACGCATCGTTTACACCATATAAGTTAACTTACACGAACGCATCGTTTACACCATATAAGTTAACTTACAAGAACGTATCGTTTACACCATATAAGTTAACTTACAAGAACGCATCGTTTACACCATATAAGTTAACTTACACGAACGTATCGTTTACACCATATAAGTTAACTTACAAGAACGTATCGTTTACACCATATAAGTTAACTTACACGAACGTATCGTTTACACCATATAAGTTAACTTACAAGAACGCATCGTTTACACCATATAAGTTAACTTACAAGAACGTATCGTTTACACCATATAAGTTAACTTACAAGAACGCATCGTTTACACCATATAAGTTAACTTACACGAACGTATCGTTTACACCATATAAGTTAACTTACAAGAACGTATCGTTTACACCATATAAGTTAACTTACACGAACGTATCGTTTACACCATATAAGTTAACTTACAAGAACGCATCGTTTACACCATATAAGTTAACTTACAAGAACGTATCGTTTACACCATATAAGTTAACTTACAAGAACGTATCGTTTACACCATATAAGTTAACTTACAAGAATGCATCGTTTACACCATATAAGTTAACTTACAAGAACGTATCGTTTACACCATATAAGTTAACTTACAAGAATGCATCGCTTACATCATATAAGTTAACGTACAAGAACGCATCGTTTACACCATTATAAGTTAACTTACAAGAACGTATCGTTTACACCATATACGTCAACTTACAAGAACGCATCGTTTACACCATATAAGTTAATTTACACGAACGTATCGTTTACACCATGCAAGTTAACTTACACGAATGCTTCATTTACACAATATATGAAAATGAAAACAACAAATTAAAATAAATTGGGATAATATTACAGAAGGGATGCCACAGGGATCTAAACTCGTTCCCCTGCTGTTTAGTGTTAAGTACGAATGTGGGACTAAAATACCGCCATTCCCCCCCCTCTCTCTCTCTCTCCAGTTGCGCTTACGGTGAAATGCCAATGCAACGTTAATTTGCTCACCCCAGGACAGGCTTTTCGCGCCGTTTTGGGATGTGAGATAAATCTGTCCAACATGGTAGACAGGGGGACTACTTTATACTAATTAGATATCACGAACAAGTCAGGTAATTTCCGTTTATTTCTGCATCCAAATGTATTTCATTTCAATGGCTAACGGCATAATCCGAACACTGCCGTGGGGTTACATCTCTGTGAGAACAACGATACGTCATATATGACGCAATCAATGACGTATATCCAACATTCGTGTTCTGCACGTGTCTACTATTACTTTTTGACCTTTGCACTTGCATTGTGTGCATGCATCCCACATCATTAATCATAGTGCGACCGATATCCTTTTAAATCTTGTTATGTATCGTTTCCTATAATTAATAATATGTTGGTTAAAATTATAGCTTATTTGAATCTATACCCGTGTTTAGCATTACATAACTTAAACCTTTAAATGTGTACATGGTGTTTACTTTTACGTGATCAACATCAATGTGAGTAAATTGTCACATTCCAATGACCTTATCGCGTTATAGTAAATGCATACGCCATTGATTCAATATACATAGGCCACTAATAATTTGTAAAGTGCATCAAAAGCATATGAAAGGTGAGCAAATAAATCTAGCAACTCCACAGAGTTGCAGATAAGGAAAGCCCACCCGAGGGCTGAAGATGCGGGCACAGAACGAGGTTCCTTATTATAAATTCATATCTAATAGCCCTTTCCTAAAACTCCAATTGATTATTTTAATACTCGATAAGATGACAACACTCGATCAAGAAATACACAATGTTATTACGTACTAACATGGTATCTATGATATCTACTAAAATATATATGTGGATAGAATAGGCCGCTCAAGACAATACCGGATACCCTTGAATGTCTGTAAATCCTGTCGACCGAAAGGAAAACGGATGTTATATGCTATTTGATTATAAGATCTCACTTATTATTCTATTACTTTTCGAGATGTACCACGCTATTTACGGTGCAAGCCACAAGCCGTGGCTGTGCGTAACATACCGACCCAACTGTACATCGATCAACAATCAGATCCCGATCCCATCCACACCGGATTCCACGTGAGTGAATGAGACCGCAATCCGAAGCCGATCGAATATACAGCATGAAAAGCATCACACCGATGCAACAACGCCGAACCACCAACCGTGGCCGTATCATACCGACTTACTTTGCCACACACCGTGGCAGTGAGTACACAACCAACTTACTTTGCCACAAGCCGTGACAGTACACAACCAACTTACTCTGCCACAAGCCGTGACAGTACACAACCAACTTACTCTGCCACAAGCCGTGACAGTACACCACCAACTTACTCTGCCACAAGCCGTGACAGTACACAACCAACTTACTCTGCCACAAGCCGTGACAGTGCGTGAATCAACTTCGGTCCAAACGTATCACGCAACTATACTACAGCGTATAGCAATATAAGCAAAGCAAAAACAACGCAGGAATTGCCATTAGAGGAGGGCAAAACCTATTACTACCCGGCGGACCCACTCACTGATCAACCGTATGATACCTTTCCGTAGTACATCGTAAAATCAGAGGTCCCTCATTCCCAAGTTGGATTGATTCACAGAAACGAGAAGAGGAGCCCTGCTCGGTTAAACACATTTAAACTACACTAATTATTTAATGTTATAAGAAGAAACCTATGAAGGATCCGTTTGCCTCTCTTCGCCAATCTTAATTATTTAACACGATATCCCTAAAATAGTAGAGATAGAACTCGAGCCCCACATCATTAAGATGAATTCCGTAGTGACGAAAGAAATCAGTTTTTTGCATCGATGTCGGGCACGCAGATGTATTTATCTAGACTTTTAATTAAATGATGGCCAATTATGTTGACCCGTTGGCGCTTTTTTCCATAGCGTCATATGTATACGATGCGCCCCCCAGACCCGCCTCTGTAAAATATCCAACTAGACTAAGATGGCCTAAGGTTGACAATAATTTTAGGTTGAGGGGAAAACATTACTTTCATTTCTAATTCCTAGCCCCCCCCCCCTTTGAAATATTGACATTGACTGGTAACATAATTCTGTACTTTTTTCCCCTCCTAAAAAGTCATCCGAATAGTGAATTAAATTTGAAGACTTCAAATTTGATTTAACACAATATTCCAAAAATCTGGCAAACCTCTCAAAATTTATGTTATAAAGCTTATCAAGCTCCAAATGGCAATGCTTTCGTCAAAATAAAAAAAAATCTTGAATGAAAAACGCAATATATTCCGTGGCCTACACACACACACGTGACACTACATTCAGTGGCCTACACATAAACGTGACGCTACATTCCGTGGCCTACACACACGTGACGCTACATTCCGTGGCCTACACACTCACACACACGTGACGCTACATTCAGTGGCCTATATACACACGTGACGCTACATTCAGTGGCCTATACACACACGTGACGCTACATTCCGTGGCCTACACACACACGTGATGCTACATTCAGTGGTATATACACACACGTTACGCTACATTCAGTGGTCTATACACACACGTGACGCTACATTTCGTGGCCTATACACACACATGACGCTACATTCCATGGCCTACACACACGTGACGCTACATTTCGTGGCCTACACACACACGTGACGCTACATTCCGTGGCCTACATACACACGTGACGCTACATTCCGTGGCCTACATACACACGTGACGCTACATTCCGTGGCCTACATACACACGTGACGCTACATTCCGTGGCCTACACACACACGTGACGCTACATTCCGTGGTCTATACACACACGTGAGGCTACATTCAGTGGCCTATACACACACGTGACGCTACATTCAGTGGTCTATACACACACGTGAAGCTACATTCAGTGGCCTATACAAACACGTGACGCTACATTCCGTGGCGAATACACACACGTGACGCTACATTCAGTGGCCTATACACACACGTGACGCTACATTCGGTGGCCTATGCACACAGGTGACGCTACATTCCGTGGCGAATGCACACACGTGACGCTACATTCAGTGGCCTATACACACACGTGACGCTACATTCGGTGGCCTATACACACAGGTGACGCTACATTCCGTGGCCTATGCACACACGTGACGCTGCATTCAGTGGCCTATACACACACGTGACGCTACATTCAGTGGCCTATACACACACGTGACGCTACATTCAGTGGCCTATACACACACGTGACGCTACATTCAGTGGCCTATACACACACGTGACGCTACATTCAGTGGTATATACACACACGTGACGCTACATTCAGTGGCCTATACACACACGTGACGCTACATTCCGTGGCCTATACACACACGTGACGCTACATTCAGTGGTCTATACACACACGTGACGCTACATTCAGTGTTCTACACACACGTAACGCTACATTCAGTGGCATATATACAAACATGACGCTACACTCAGTTCTCTGTATACACATATGACACTACATCCAGTTCTCTGTATACACATATGACACTACATCCAGTTCTCTGTATACACATATGACACTACACTCAGATCTCTGTATACACATATGACACTACATCCAGATCTCTGTATACACATATGACACTACATCCAGATCTCTGTATACACATATGACACTACATCCAGTTCTCTGTATACACATATGACACTACACTCAGATCTCTGTATACACATATGACGCTACACTCAGTTCTCTGTATACACACATGACACTACACTCAGATCTCTGTATACACATAGGACACTACATCCAGTTCTCTGTATACACATATGACACTACACTCAGATCTCTGTATACACATATGACACTACATCCAGTTCTCTGTATACACACATGACACTACATCCAGATCTCTGTATACACACATGGCACTACATCCAGTTCTCTGTATACACACATGACACTACACTCAGTTCTCTGTACGCACTTGACGATACACTCAGTATTCTGTACGCACATGACGATACACTCAGTTCTCTGTACGAACATGACGATACAGTCAGTTCTCTGTACGCACATGACACTACATCCAGTTCTCTGTATACACATATGACACTACATCCAGTTCTCTGTATACACATATGACACTACACTCAGATCTCTGTATACACATATGACGCTACACTCAGTTCTCTGTATACACACATGACACTACACTCAGATCTCTGTATACACATATGACGCTACACTCAGTTCTCTGTATACACACATAACACTACACTCAGATCTCTGTATACACATATGACACTACATCCAGTTCTCTGTATACACACATGACACTACACTCAGTTCTCTGTACGCACATGACGATACAGTCAGTTCTCTGTACGCACATGACACTACATCCAGTTCTCTGTACACACATGACACTACACTCAGTTCTCTGTACGCACATGACGATACAGTCAGTTCTCTGTACGCACATGACACTACATCCAGTTCTCTGTACACACATGACACTACATCCAGTTCTCTGTATACACACATGACACTACACTCAGTTCTCTGTATGCACATGACGATACACTCAGTTCTCTGTACGCACATGACGATACAGTCAGTTCTCTGTACGCACATGACGATACACTCAGTTCTCTGTACGAACATGACGATACATTCAGTTCTCTGTGCGCACATGAGAACACATTCAGTTCTCTGTACGCACATGACGATACATTCAGTTCTCTGTACGCACATGACGATACATTCAGTTCTCTGTACGCACATGACGATACATTCAGTTATCTGTACACGCATGACGATACATTCTGTTCTCTGTACGCACATGACGATACATTCAGTTATCTGTACGCACATGACGATACATTCAGTTCTCTGTACACACATGACGATACATTCAGTTCTCTGTACACACATGACGATAAATTCAGTTCTCTGTACACACATGACACTACATTCAGTTCTCTGTACACACATGACACTACATTCAGTTCTCTGTACACAAATAACACTAAATTCAGTTCTCTTTACACACATGACACTACATTCAGTTCTCTGTACACACATGACACTACATTCAGTTCTCTGTACACACATGACGATACATTCAGTTATCTGTACACGCATGACAATACATTCAGTTATCTGTACACACATGACGATACATTCAGTTATCTGTACACACATGACAATACATTCAGTTATCGTAAGACGTCACTACACTACATTAATACCGAGATGTATATGACTTAATTAACTGATGTGACTAGTAAACTTGCAATGTTAAGATTAGCATGTCAAACAGTGATGTTTATTCCATTATCCTAACACCAATATTATTTATTTTGGACCACGAAGCTTGGGCAATTGCTTGTCTTAAACGAAACTGCCCATCTACCTCTAACACTTGAACGGGGGCCCCTGCCCCGAAAGGAAGTCCTAGCCCCTGTCCTAGTAGCTCTAAACGTGTTAAGTGTTATTATTGGTACCGTTCACCGATGAATGAGGGCCTGAGCACGTAAAACAAATATGTGAAAATCTACAATTCGGCCAAATGCAATTACCCTTGTTAAATTCATTACACGTGTGTAACTATGAGGATTAGCTGGATTTTTATCATTAAACCAATTGGCCCCTTGAGTTGGCCTAAGTTTAATACCGCGCCACCATAAATCATTCTATATTCACCAGGGGTTTTTGGGGCACCAGACCTGTCGGAGAAACTATTCAGTTAGGTAATGGGCGAGTGTTAAAAGGTCCCGCAACTCTACTTGCGTTAACCTCCTTGTTTATAGCATTTTAATAATAAAGCCAAATTAACATGGTCACCCTTGAAAATCTACTGTTTGAGGGCCGTCGGCACATGAGCCGCTAAATCATCGTCTGCTAAACGAATGTTATTTAGAGAGCTGTTACGTGTTACTACGCCCAGAAGCATTTGGTGATTACAACAATTTCTAAGAATATCAGGTTGGGACGGGTTGCCACACCCCATTACGCCATTTGAAATATCCACAGCGGGGATACCGGTATTCCCAGCATCCTCGCAAGTGTTTCGGCGTTGTAATACTTGCTCAAAATCAACAACACGATTATGAATACAATTATTACCTCCATGTGCTTCCAAAGCACGCTCGTCAACAGCATTCTCCTCGACCAAATGAGTTCTACATCCTCCCGTCTCCGTTTTCTTCCACTATCCGGAGCTCTAGCAGGCCTAGGAGGTCAGGCTGTTCTGGAGGAGCCACTACCCTGTTCCTCAGTACTCGTCTAGCAGTTGGCTGACGCCTTCCAGCACCACGTGGTATATTGATAATTTCAATTACTATTCACTATAACAAATACAGTCCGACTGTCGGAGAATATCTAAGCACGTGACATTAGCACGATTTTTTCCAACTATATACCCCCGGTTGGTACCCGACTTTGATACCTTCGTACTGCTATACAAACAGAAACCAATACAATCGGTCGACTATGACTAATGTAATTTGAACAAAGCAGGGGATCTCGAAAAATAACTGAAATTATTTAAATTCTGAAATAATTTAGGACTATTTAATTCCTGGGTATTCGTTGAAACATACCCTGGATCACCCACGGGATGGTGTTATGATGTCAGGTGCGTGCGTGTGCGTGCGTGCGTGCGTGCGTGTGCGTGCGTGCGCGTGCGTGTGCGTGCGTGCGTGCGTGCGTGTGTGCGTGCGTGCGTGCGCGTGCGTGAGTCCATATACATGACATTTTCAAAGTACCAATGATTGGGCTACATGCTTTGATAACATGCAGCTATGTTGATGAAACGTGCAGATGATGTATCTGGGCATAGGATTGCAGACGCTTTGTATACATAGTGGACCAGTAATTAAACATATGGGTTAGTGTTTTTAAGTGATGACATTCGTATTACCATCCGACATTCTCAAAATGGTGGCAGTGTTGAAATATCGTCATATGATATAACACTAAATGTTATTGAATAATGCGAGATATCCAAGACATACCAGTTTGCGTCATAGTTAGCCACTACTTGTATATCAATAAATCAAATTAAAAAAGACATGTGTAATCACTGTATCAAGTATCAATATCGTTCCTTGAATTGAGTGAAGTGACAAAGTCAGTGGCGTAGCTACATATTGCCTAAGCATTTTATTGATAAATTGAAATTATGAAAATGCTAACAAATGCAATACAACTGAAAGGTAAGGTGTGTGGGGGGGGGGGCATGGTGGAGAATGATATGTAACGAACCCATCGAATATGAAAATAAGTCGGTATTTCAATACTTTCTAATTGATAAAAGACGATTTTCAGAACTGTACAAATGTATTCCTTATTTCTCGCCAATATATGCATTAGACTGTCTCAGAATGCAACTCCGGCAAGATAGATTTTCAACATCGTACAGGGTATATACCCCCGGACTCCCTTTCCTAATATGGCCTACACATACATGTATATCAAACCCAAGTCACGCACTTGATAACCCATTTTGTCGTGTCGCAGTTACGAATAACAGTATAGGCACATCATTTCAACAATATTTCCAACTGCATGTACAATGTAGCATCTGCTTAACATGTATATACTTATATCATCATGGTATACTATGTATTTCAGTTGTGACACCTGCATTGTCGGCGACATTCTCGGTACCTGTAAATGGCAGTGTTACATTACCTTGCACATTTGAAGCTAATTATCCTACTTGGTATGGTCCAGAACTTGATGGGAATATTGGTACACGTATCCCTTATAATTTGGCTTCTTGGCCATTTAACCCAGACCTTGGAGAAAAGAAGGATCGGTTGTCATGGGACACAAACAGTAGATACCTTATCATTAGTTCTGTCAAGCGGTCTGATCAGGGTGAATATCAGTGCATAGAGTATATACATCAACTGGAAATAAGAGGTATGGATATATACATGTACTTATAGTCATGTTTGTAATATACATGTATCTCTATAGTCATGTTTGTAATATACATGTACTTTAAGTCATGTTTGAATATACATGTACTTATAGTCACGTTGGAATATACATGCATCTCTATAGGCATCTTTGAATATACATGTACTTATAGTCATGTTTGAATATGCATGTACGTATAGTCATGTTTGAATATACATGCATCTATATAGTCATGTTTGAATATACATGTACGTACAGTCATGTTTGAATATACATGTACTTATAGTCATGTTTGAATATACATGTACTTATAGTCATGTTTGAATATACATGTACTTATAGTCATGTTTTAATATGCATGTATCTCTATAATCATGTTTGAATATACATGTACTTATAGTCATGTTTGAATATACATGCATCTCTATAGTCATGTTTGAATATACATGTACGTACAGTCATGTTTGAATATACATGTACTTATAGTCATGTTTGAATATACATGTACTTATAGTCATGTTTGAATATACATGTACTTATAGTCACGTTTGCATATACATGTACTTATAGTCATGTTTGAATATACATGTACTTATAGTCATGTTTGAATATACATGTACTTATAGTCATGTTTGAATATACATGTACTTATAGTTATGTTTGAATATACATGTACTTATAGTCACGTTTGAATATACATGTACTTATAGTCATGTTTGAATATACATGTACTTATAGTCATGTTTGAATATACATGTACTTATAGTCATGTTTGAATATACATGTACTTATAGTCATGTTTGAATATACATGTACTTATAGTCATGTTTGAATATACATGTACTTATAGTCATGTTTGAATATACATGTACTTATAGTCATGTTTGAATATACATGTACTTATAGTTATGTTTGAATATACATGTACTTATAGTCATGTTTGAATATACATGTACTTATAGTCATGTTTGAATATACATGTACTTATAGTCATGTTTGAATATACATGTACTTATAGTCATGTTTGAATATACATGTACTTATAGTCATGTTTGAATATACATGTACTTATAGTCATGTTTGAATATACATGTACTTATAGTCATGTTTGAATATACATGTACTAATAGTCATGTTTGAATATACATATACTTATAGTCATGTTTGAATATACATGTACTAATAGTCATGTTTGAATATACATATACTTATAGTCATGTTTGAATATACATGCATCTCTATAGTCATGTTTGAATATACATGTACTTACAGTCATGTTTGAATATACATGTACTTATAGTCATGTTTGAATATACATGTACTTATAGTCATGTTTGAATATACATGCATCTCTATAGTCATGTTTGAATATACATGTACTTATAGTCATGTTTGAATATACATGTACTTATAGTCATGTTTGAATATACATGTACTTATAGTCATGTTTGAATATACATGTACTTATAGTCATGTTTGAATATACATGTACTTATAGTCACGTTTGAATGTACATGTACTTATAGTCATGTTTGAATATACATGTACGTATAGTCATGTTTGAATTAACATGCATCTATATAGTCATGTTTGAATGTACATGCATCTCTATAGTCATGTTTGAATGTACATGCATCTATATAGTCATGTTTGAATGTACATGCATCTCTATAGTCATGTTTGAATGTACATGCATCTCTATAGTCACGTGTGAATATACATGTACTTATAATAATGTTTGAATATACATGTACTTATAGTTATGTTTGAATATACATGCATCTCTATAGTCACGTGTGAATATACATGTACTTATAATAATGTTTGTATATACATGTACTTATAGTCATGTTTGTATATACATGCACGTATAGTCATGTTTGAATATACATGTACTTATAGTCATGTTTGTGTCACGGGGCTCACTTGCACAACAACGCCTGGCGTAGGTTCGATTGTTTATGTTCTTGTACGTATAGGGATAGGGCCTAAAACATACAATATATACACTCATAAATCTACAGTAAAAACATGATAAAACAATACAATATTGCACATAATTAATTCCATGCGTATATACACAATACAACATATATATATTATATATATAGTAATTCATTATAAATATCTTACCACAGCGTTAAATAAACATCTTTCCAATATAAATTGGAAAGTCTTTAAACTAGTGACGACTATCTCGTAAGAGTTCATCTATAGATCTGCACTGAGAAACAGTCCAGAATAACCAGAAAAGGGATTAGATTAGCAAGGAGCCAATGCATTCAAACCTTTCATACATATCTCATTCATATACATACAACAGACAAAACGATTGGACATACAGTGACAACTGCTCACCTGGGGTTGATTCGGCAAACGTCGACAATTTCCGACACAGACGGACATTGTCGATCGTCACCGATTCACACTCGAGTGAACAGACAACGACAAGTCATGAAGTCATCCGTATATACGACGCATGCGCTATTGATACTGCGTTAACTATGGAACGCCGCATCCGTCATATAAACACGAACATATAAAAACACAACCTGTGACATTTGAACATACATGCATCTTCATAGTCATGTTTGAATATACATGTACTTATAGTCACGTTTGAATATACATGTACTTATAGTCATGTTTGAATATACATGTACTTATTATGACGTTTGAATGTACATGTATCTCTATAGTCACGTGTGAATATACATGTACTCTATAATCATGTTTGAATATACATGTACTTATAGTCATGTGTGAATATACATGTACTTATAGTCACGTTTGAATGTACATGCATCTCTATTGTCATGTTTAAATATACATGTACTTATTGTCACGTTTGACTGTACATGCATCTCTATAGTAATGTTTGAAAATACATGTACTAATATTCATGTTTGAATATACATGTACTTATAGTCACGTTTGAATGTACATGCATCTCTATTGTCATGATTAAATATACATGTACTTATTGCCACGTTTAAATGTACATGCATCTCTATTGTCATGTTAGAAAATACATGCATCTCTATAGTCATGTTAGAAAATACATGCATCTCTATAGGCATGTTTGAATATACATGTACGTATAGTCACGTTTGAATATACATGTACCTATAGTCATGTTTGAATATACATGTAAGTATGGTCATGTTTGAATTTACATGTACTTATAGACATGTTTGAATATACATGTACTTATAATCATGTTTGAATATACATGCATCTCTATATTCATGTTTGAATATACATGTACTTATGGTCATGTTTGAATTTACATGTACTTATAGTCAAGTTTTAATATACATGTACGTATAGTCACGTTTGAATATACATGTACTTATAGTCATGTTTGAATATACATGCACGTATAGGCACGTTTGAATATACATGCACTTATAGACACGTTTGAATATACATGCACTTATAGTCACGTTTGAATGTACATGCATCTCTATTGTCATGTTTGAATATAAATGTACGTATAGTCACGTTTGAATATACATGTACTTATAGTCATGTTTGAATATACATGTACTTATAGTCATGTTTGAATATACATGTACTTATAGTCATGTTTGAATATACATGTACTTATAATCATGTTTGAATATATATGTACTTATAGTCATGTTTGACTATACATGCATCTCTATAGTCATGTTTGAATATACATGTACATATTGTCATGTTTGAATATACATGCATCTCTATAGATATGTTTGAATATACATGTACTTATAGTCATGTATGAATATACATGTACATATAGTCATGTTTGAATATACATGTATCCCTATAGTCATGTTTGAATATACATGCATCCCTATTGTCATGTTTGAATATACATGTATCCCTATAGTCAGGTTTGAATATACATGTATTTATAGTCATGTTTGAATTTACATGTACTTATAGTCATGTTTGAATATACATGCATCCCTATAGTCATGTTTGAATATACATGCATCTCTATAGATATGTTTGAATATACATGTACTTATACTCATGTTTGAATATACATGTACGTATAGTCATGTTTGAATATACATGTACTTATAGTCATCTTTGAATATATATGTACTTATTGTCATGTTTGAAAATACATGTACTTATTGTCACGTTTGAATATACATGTACTTATAGTCATGTTTGAATATACATGTACATATAGTCATGTTTGAATATACATGTACGTATAGTCATGTTTGAATATACATGTACGTATAGTCACGTTTGAATGTACATGTACTTATAGTCACGTTTGAATGTACATGTACTTATAGTAATCTTTGAATATACATGCATCTCTATAGTCACGTTAGAATATACATTTACTTATAGTCATATTTGAATATAAATGTACTTATAATCACGTTTGAATATAAATGTACTTATAGTCGTGCTTGAATATACATGCACTTATCGTCCTGTTTGAATATACATGTACTTATAGTCATGTTTGAATATACATGAACTTATAGTCACGTTTGAATATACATGAACTTATAGTCCTGTTTGAATATACATGTACTTATAATCACGTTTGAATATACATGAACTTATAGTCCTGTTTGAATATACATGAACTTATAGTCCTGTTTGAATATACATGTACCTATAATCACGTTTGAATATACATGAACTTATAGTCCTGTTTGAATATACATGAACTTATAGTCCTGTTTGAATATATGAACTGATAGTCCTGTTTGAATATACATGAACTTATAGTCACGTTTGAATATACATGAACTTATAGTCCTGTTTGAATATACATGAACTTATAGTCATGTTTGTAATATACATGTACGTATAGTCCTGTTTGAATATACATGAACTTATAGTCATGTTTGAACATACATGAACTTATAGTCATGTTTGAATATACATGTACTTATAGTCCTGTTTGAATATACATGCACTTATAGTCATGTTTGAATATAAATGTACTAATTGTCATGTTTGAATGTACATGCATCTCTATTGTCATGTTTGAATATACATGTACTTATAGTCACGTTTGAATATACATGTACTTATAGTCACGTTTAAATATTCATGCATCTCTATAGTCATGTGTGAATATATCATGTACTGATAATCATGTTTGAATATACATGTACGTATAGTCATGTTTGAATGTACATGCATCTCTATTGTCATGTTTGAATATACATGTACTTATTATGACGTCTGAATGTACATGTATCGCTAGAGTCACGTGTGAATACACAAGTACTATATAATCATGTTTGAATATACATGTACGTATAGTCATGTTTGAATGTACATGCATCTCTATTGTCATGTTTGAATATAAATGTACTTATTATCACGTTTGAATGTACATGTATCTCTATAGTCAGGTGTGAATATACATGTACTATATAATCATGTTTGAATATACATGCATCTATATAGTCATATTTAATATACATGTACTTATTGTCATGTTTGAATGTACATGCATCTCTATTGTCATGTTTTAATATACATGTACTTATTGTCACGTTTGAATGTACATGTACCTATAGTCATGTTTTAATATACATGCATCTATATAGGCATGTTTGTATATACATGTACTTATAGTCATGTTTGAATATACATGTACTTATAGTCATGTTTGAAAATACATGCATCTCTATAGTCATGTTTGAATATATATGCATCTCAATAGTCAAGTTTGAATATACATGTACTTATGTTCATGTTTGAATTTACATGTACGTATTGTCATGTTTGAATATAAATGCATCTCTATATTCAAATTTGAATTTACATGTACTTATAGTCATGTTTGAATATACATGAACGTATAGTCATGTTTGAATATACATGTACTTATAGTCAAGTTTGAATATACATGTACTTATAGTCATGTTTGAATATACATGAACGTATAGTCATGTTTGAATATACATGTACTTATAGTCATGTTTGAATTTACATGTACTTATAGTCACGTTTGAATATACATGTACTTATGTTCATGTTTGAATTTACATGTACCTATTGTCATGTGTGAATATAAGTGCATCTCTATATTCAAATTTGAATATACATGTACTTATGTTCATGTTTGAATTTACATGTACGTATTGTCATGTTTGAATATAAATGCATCTCTATATTCAAGTTTGAATATACATGTACTTATAGTCATGTTTGAATTTACATGTACTAATAGTCATGTTTGAATTTACATGTACTTATAGTCATGTTTGAATATACATGTACTTATAGTCATGTTTGAATATACATGTACTTATAGTCATGTTTGAATATACATGTACTTATAGTCATGTTTGAATATACATGTACTTATAGTCATGTTTGAATATACATGTACTTATAGTCATGTTTGAATATACATGCATCTCTATAGTCATGTTTGAATATACATGTACTTATAGTCATGTTTGAATATACATGTTCTTATAGTCATGTTTGAATATACATGTAGCTCTTATAGTCATGTTTGAATATACATGTACTTATAGTCATGTTTGAATATACATGCATCTCTATAGTCATGTTTGAATATACATGTACTTATAGTCACGTTTGAATATACATGTACTTATAGTCATGTTTGAATTTACATGTACTTATAGTCATGTTTGAATATACATGTACTTATAATTATGTTTGAATATACATGCATCTCCATCGTCATGTTTGAATGTACATGCATCTCTATTATCATGTTTGAATATACATGTACTTATTGTCACGTTTGAATGTACATGAATCTCTATAGTCATGTTTGAATATACATGTACTTATAGTCATGTTTGAATATACATGCATCTGTTTAGTCATATTTGAATATACATGTACTTATAGTCACGTTTGAATATACATGTACTTATAGTTATGTTTGAATATACATGTACTTATAGTTATGTTTGAATATACATGCATCTCTATTGTCACGTTTGAATGTGCATGTACTTTTAGTCACGTTTGAATATACATGTACTTATGTTCATGTTTGAATTTACATGTACGTATTGTCATGTTTGAATATAAATGCATCTCTATATTCAAGTTTGAATATACATGTACTTATAGTTATGTTTGACTATAAATGCATCTCTATAGTCATGTTTGAATATACATGTACTTATTGTGACGTTTGAATATACATATACGTATAGTCACGTTTGAATATAAATGTACTTATAGTCATGTTTGAAGTTACATGTACTTATAGTCATGTTTGAATATACATATACGTATAGTCATGTTTGAATATACATGTACTTATAATCATGTTTGATCATACATGCATCTCTATAGTCATGTTTGAATATACATGTACGTATAGCCACGTTTGAATATACATGTACGTATAGTCATGTTTGAATATACATGTACTTATAGTTATGTTTGAATATACATTTATTTATAGTCATGTTTGAATATACATGCATCACTTTAGTCATATTTGAATATACATGTACTTTTAGTCACGTTTGAATATACATGTACTTATGTTCATGTTTGAATTTACATGTACGTATTGTCATGTTTGAATATAAATGCATCTCTATATTCAAGTTTGAACATACATGTACTTATAGTCATGTTTGAATTTACATGTACTAATAGTCATGTTTGAATTTACATGTACTTATAGTCATGTTTGAATATACATGTACTTATAGTCATGTTTGAATATACATGTACTTATAGTCATGTTTGAATTTACATGTACTTATTGTCATGTTTGAATTTACATGTACTTATAGTCATGTTTGAATATACATGTACTTATAGTCATGTTTGAATTTACATGTACTTATAGTCATGTTTGAATTTACATGTACTTATAGTCATGTTTGAATATACATGTACTTATAGTCATGTTTGAATATACATGTACTTATAGTCATGTTTGAATTTACATGTACTTATTGTCATGTTTGAATATACATGTACTTATAGTCATGTTTGAATATACATGTACTTATAGTCATGTTTGAATGTACATGCACTTATAGTCATGTTTGAATATACATGTACTTATTGTCACGTTTGAATGTACATGAATCTCTATAGTCATGTTTGAATATACATGTACTTATAGTCATGTTTGAATATACATGCATCTGTTTAGTCATATTTGAATATACATGTACTTTTAGTCACGTTTGAATATACATGTACTTATAGTTATGTTTGAATATACATGTACTTATAGTTATGTTTGAATATACATGCATCTCTATTGTCACGTTTGAATGTGCATGTACTTTTAGTCACGTTTGAATATACATGTACTTATGTTCATGTTTGAATTTACATGTACGTATTGTCATGTTTGAATATAAATGCATCTCTATATTCAAGTTTGAATATACATGTACTTATAGTTATGTTTGACTATAAATGCATCTCTATAGTCATGTTTGAATATACATGTACTTATTGTGACGTTTGAATATACATATACGTATAGTCACGTTTGAATATAAATGTACTTATAGTCATGTTTGAAGTTACATGTACTTATAGTCATGTTTGAATATACATATACGTATAGTCATGTTTGAATATACATGTACTTATAATCATGTTTGATCATACATGCAACTCTATAGTCATGTTTGAATATACATGTACGTATAGCCACGTTTGAATATACATGTACGTATAGTCATGTTTGAATATACATGTACTTATAGTTATGTTTGAATATACATTTATTTATAGTCATGTTTGAATATACATGCATCACTTTAGTCATATTTGAATATACATGTACTTTTAGTCACGTTTGAATATACATGTACTTATGTTCATGTTTGAATTTACATGTACGTATTGTCATGTTTGAATATAAATGCATCTCTATATTCAAGTTTGAACATACATGTACTTATAGTCATGTTTGAATTTACATGTACTAATAGTCCTGTTTGAATTTACATGTACTTATAGTCATGTTTGAATATACATGTACTTATAGTCATGTTTGAATATACATGTACTTATAGTCATGATTGAATTTACATGTACTTATTGTCATGTTTGAATTTACATGTACTTATAGTCATGTTTGAATATACATGTACTTATAGTCATGTTTGAATTTACATGTACTAATAGTCATGTTTGAATTTACATGTACTTATAGTCATGTTTGAATATACATGTACTTATAGTCATGTTTGAATATACATGTACTTATAGTCATGTTTGAATTTACATGTACTTATAGTCATGTTTGAATTTACATGTACTTATTGTCATGTTTGAATATACATGTACTTATAGTCATGTTTGAATTTACATGTACTTATAGTCACGTTTGAATATACATGCACTTATAGTCATGTTTGAATATACATGTACTTATAGTCATGTTTGACTATAAATGCATCTCTATAGTCATGTTTGAATATACATGTACTTTTAGTCATGTATGAATGTACGTGCATCTCTATTGTCATGTTTGAATATACATGTACTTATTGTGACGTTTGAATATACATGTACGTATAGTCACGTTTGAATTTACATGTACTTATAGTCATGTGTGAATATACATGTACTTATAATCATGTTTGATCATACTTGCATCTCTATAGTCATGTTTGAATATACATGTACGTAGAGTCACGTTTGAATATACATGTACGTATAGTCATGTTTGAATATACATGTACTTATAGTCACGTTTGAATATACATGTACTTATAGTCATGTATGAATGTACATGCATCTCTGTTGTCATGTTTGAATATACATGTACTTATAGTCACGTTTGAATATACATGTACGTATAGTCATGTTTGAATATACATGTACGTATAGTTACGTTTGAATATACATGTACGTATAGTCATGTTTGAATATACATGTACGTATAGTCATCTTTGAATATACATGTACTTATAGTTATGTTTGAATATACATGCATCTCTATAGTCACGTTTGAATGTGCATGCACTTATAGTCATGTTTGAATATACATGTACATATAGTCACGTTTGAATATACATGTACTTATAGTCATGTTTGAATATACATGTACGTATAGTAATGTTTGAATATACATGTACATATAGTCACGTTTGAATATACATGTACTTATAGTCATGTTTGAATATACATGTACGTATAGTCATGTTTGAATATACATGTACTTATAATTATGTTTGAATATACATGCATCTCTATAGTCACGTTTGAATATACATGTACTTATAGTCATGTTTGAATATACATGTAAGTATGGTCATGTTTGAATTTACATGTACTTATAGACATGTTTGAATATACATGTACTTATAATCATGTTTGAATATACATGCATCTCTATATTCATGTTTGAATATACATGTACTTATGGTCATGTTTGAATTTACATGTACTTATAGTCAAGTTTTAATATACATGTACGTATAGTCACGTTTGAATATACATGTACTTATAGTCATGTTTGAATATACATGCACGTATAGGCACGTTTGAATATACATGCACTTATAGACACGTTTGAATATACATGCACTTATAGTCACGTTTGAATGTACATGCATCTCTATTGTCATGTTTGAATATAAATGTACGTATAGTCACGTTTGAATATACATGTACTTATAGTCATGTTTGAATATACATGTACTTATAGTCATGTTTGAATATACATGTACTTATAGTCATGTTTGAATATACATGTACTTATAATCATGTTTGAATATATATGTACTTATAGTCATGTTTGACTATACATGCATCTCTATAGTCATGTTTGAATATACATGTACATATTGTCATGTTTGAATATACATGCATCTCTATAGATATGTTTGAATATACATGTACTTATAGTCATGTATGAATATACATGTACATATAGTCATGTTTGAATATACATGTATACCTATAGTCATGTTTGAATATACATGCATCCCTATTGTCATGTTTGAATATACATGTATCCCTATAGTCAGGTTTGAATATACATGTATTTATAGTCATGTTTGAATTTACATGTACTTATAGTCATGTTTGAATATACATGCATCCCTATAGTCATGTTTGAATATACATGCATCTCTATAGATATGTTTGAATATACATGTACTTATACTCATGTTTGAATATACATGTACGTATAGTCATGTTTGAATATACATGTACTTATAGTCATCTTTGAATATATATGTACTTATTGTCATGTTTGAAAATACATGTACTTATTGTCACGTTTGAATATACATGTACTTATAGTCATGTTTGAATATACATGTACATATAGTCATGTTTGAATATACATGTACGTATAGTCATGTTTGAATATACATGTACGTATAGTCACGTTTGAATGTACATGTACTTATAGTCACGTTTGAATGTACATGTACTTATAGTAATCTTTGAATATACATGCATCTCTATAGTCACGTTAGAATATACATTTACTTATAGTCATATTTGAATATAAATGTACTTATAATCACGTTTGAATATAAATGTACTTATAGTCGTGCTTGAATATACATGCACTTATCGTCCTGTTTGAATATACATGTACTTATAGTCATGTTTGAATATACATGAACTTATAGTCACGTTTGAATATACATGAACTTATAGTCCTGTTTGAATATACATGTACTTATAATCACGTTTGAATATACATGAACTTATAGTCCTGTTTGAATATACATGAACTTATAGTCCTGTTTGAATATACATGTACCTATAATCACGTTTGAATATACATGAACTTATAGTCCTGTTTGAATATACATGAACTTATAGTCCTGTTTGAATATATGAACTGATAGTCCTGTTTGAATATACATGAACTTATAGTCACGTTTGAATATACATGAACTTATAGTCCTGTTTGAATATACATGAACTTATAGTCATGTTTGTAATATACATGTACGTATAGTCCTGTTTGAATATACATGAACTTATAGTCATGTTTGAACATACATGAACTTATAGTCATGTTTGAATATACATGTACTTATAGTCCTGTTTGAATATACATGCACTTATAGTCATGTTTGAATATAAATGTACTAATTGTCATGTTTGAATGTACATGCATCTCTATTGTCATGTTTGAATATACATGTACTTATAGTCACGTTTGAATATACATGTACTTATAGTCACGTTTAAATATTCATGCATCTCTATAGTCATGTGTGAATATATCATGTACTGATAATCATGTTTGAATATACATGTACGTATAGTCATGTTTGAATGTACATGCATCTCTATTGTCATGTTTGAATATACATGTACTTATTATGACGTCTGAATGTACATGTATCGCTAGAGTCACGTGTGAATACACAAGTACTATATAATCATGTTTGAATATACATGTACGTATAGTCATGTTTGAATGTACATGCATCTCTATTGTCATGTTTGAATATAAATGTACTTATTATCACGTTTGAATGTACATGTATCTCTATAGTCAGGTGTGAATATACATGTACTATATAATCATGTTTGAATATACATGCATCTATATAGTCATATTTAATATACATGTACTTATTGTCATGTTTGAATGTACATGCATCTCTATTGTCATGTTTTAATATACATGTACTTATTGTCACGTTTGAATGTACATGTACCTATAGTCATGTTTTAATATACATGCATCTATATAGGCATGTTTGTATATACATGTACTTATAGTCATGTTTGAATATACATGTACTTATAGTCATGTTTGAAAATACATGCATCTCTATAGTCATGTTTGAATATATATGCATCTCAATAGTCAAGTTTGAATATACATGTACTTATGTTCATGTTTGAATTTACATGTACGTATTGTCATGTTTGAATATAAATGCATCTCTATATTCAAATTTGAATTTACATGTACTTATAGTCATGTTTGAATATACATGAACGTATAGTCATGTTTGAATATACATGTACTTATAGTCAAGTTTGAATATACATGTACTTATAGTCATGTTTGAATATACATGAACGTATAGTCATGTTTGAATATACATGTACTTATAGTCATGTTTGAATTTACATGTACTTATAGTCACGTTTGAATATACATGTACTTATGTTCATGTTTGAATTTACATGTACCTATTGTCATGTGTGAATATAAATGCATCTCTATATTCAAATTTGAATATACATGTACTTATGTTCATGTTTGAATTTACATGTACGTATTGTCATGTTTGAATATAAATGCATCTCTATATTCAAGTTTGAATATACATGTACTTATAGTCATGTTTGAATTTACATGTACTAATAGTCATGTTTGAATTTACATGTACTTATAGTCATGTTTGAATATACATGTACTTATAGTCATGTTTGAATATACATGTACTTATAGTCATGTTTGAATTTACATGTACTTATAGTCATGTTTGAATATACATGTACTTATAGTCATGTTTGAATATACATGTACTTATAGTCATGTTTGAATATACATGTACTTATAGTCATGTTTGAATATACATGTATCTTATAGTCATGTTTGAATATACATGTACTTATAGTCATGTTTGAATATACATGTATCTTATAGTCATGTTTGAATATACATGTACTATTGTCATGTTTGAATATACATGTACTTATATTCATGTTTGAATATACATGTACTTATAGTCATGTTTGAATATACATGTACTTATAGTCATGTTTGAATATACATGTACTTATAGTCATGTTTGAATATACATGTACTTATAGTTATGTTTGAATATACATGCATCTCTATAGTCATGTTTGAATTACATGCTCTCTATTGTCATGTTTTAATATACATGTACTTATAGTCATGTTTGAACATACATGTACTTATAGTCATGTTTTAATATACATGTACTTATAGTCATGTTTGAATATACACGTACTTATAGTCATATTTGAATATACATGTACCTATAGTCACGTTTGAATATACATGCAAATCTATAGTCATGTTTGAATATACATGTACTTATAGTCATGTTTGAATATATATGTACTTATATTCATGTTTGAATATACATGTACTTATAGTAATGCTTGAATATATATGTACTTATCATCATGTTTGAATATACATGTTTGAATAGTCATGTTTGAATATA
>CM026386.1:97893812-97932853 GCA_014843695.1 Archivesica marissinica
TCCTAAACATCACACGTTATGTCGCTTTCGTCCCTAGACGGTACTATTTATAGAGTTGAATTGTTTATACCAGTTGTAAGTACTATAAAAATACAGAACTTCAATTTCAGCAATTTATAACCTCTGATATGTACGTGGGTCATAATAGATATAAGTGGTGCTCATGTATTATATGTATACCATGCAGGGCCTCGCATGTGGCAAATACGATGTGCGTCGACCGTCAGATTTGTACCGCTATTCCTCGTGTGTTTAAGGTCAAATATAGGTCAACCTGCAGGCCTTTAAGAGAAGAAAGTATGTATAATTCAAGTTATGGTGAATACTATAGTTTGTCTTTATAATATATCATTGAAAAAAGGGTTTTCAAACTGGATTAATGCCAGCAGATGTACTCAGATTCAAGTAAAACCATAATCAGATTATCTAACAATGCATGCAGTAGTTTCCATGACTTTGTCATATAAGGAAGAAAGATAGAACGATTCAACGAATATAAACTACTTCTATCAAAACCAGCATTTGCTATATAAAAAGTGTTTCCTATAAAGGCATATATTGTTATATTGAGCGACCAGGAATAAACGCATTGATACTCACAACTGACTAAGTCCCATGTAATTGAATGAAAGCGAGTAAACGGTGACATGGATACTAGTTAGAATGCATGGTACGTGCACAATTAAAAAGGTTATTGAACATTTATAACTATCATACAGTCTATACAGTGATATAATAGCAAACTTGTAAAGACTATACATGTAGCATAATACATACTGCCAATTTGTTTTAGTGCGACATATGAAGCTCTGGATGCAAACAATGAAGCAGTGTCGACGTATTCATCCCTTACACCGGCAGTAGGTGCGTATCTTTTTTGAGGTTTTTCGAATTATTACCACTCACTTTGGTTTGGTCGATTTCTCAAACGATTATATCACCACGACGTCAAGTCTACAACTAATATAGGCGAACACAGATCCGAAGTTTTTTTCCAAACGCCTAGTACAAGTTTTGTTGTATATAATGTTGCATTAACAAATGTGTCCTACTTATGACCTTGTATCTTTTACATTTGACTTAGCTACATGTATTTATTAATTAATGAAACCTAATTATGACACAACAACCAATATGACATAGATATCTCACGGAATAATTAGTACGTGCATAGTGACTGCTACATAGGACTTTATTGTATCATTTCAGTGTAATATAATAGTATATTATTTGCAGACCCTGGCACCTTGGAAGTTATTATTAGATTATCATATATTTCTATTTGGGAAACTTCACTCAGATATTATTATGATCCAGTTCGTTCATATGTATGTTTGTTGACCGCTTTTCCTACTGAATGGGATACCATTTTAAATACTTTATATTTATTAAGTAAATCAAATTAAAAAATACACACTATTGTCAGGTTAGTTAATGTTGATTATTTCATACTTGATCACACATCATGTGCTGTTGTGTCAAGTCCAGTAGTGTATTATACATCCGGTTATATTAGATATGATTCGATAACAAAATTCATATGAAATAAAAGTACAGTTAACCTTCGTAAGTAGTTCAAATTAGGTTTTTCTCCTGGCATCATAAAATAGTGTGTCACTTGTATGGGACAGCCTAGGTATGTGTTGAAACCGCAAGCAATTTGAGATAGTTGCAATAGCATATTTAAATGAAATAATGACATGTCTGTCGCATGTTATCCTTAGCGCAATCGATATTCGCATGCTATAGGAGAGGCGTAGCATCAAAATATGCACAGCATAAATATGATATGAGGCATATGTTCGATGTACGCATAACTATGCATGCACTACCATCACATTTACAAATGTGATGATACAAACTGCTCGTACATGTCGTAATGCATACTGCATAATGAAATCAATTAGTAAGACTTAAGGTAGTACATATTGTATGTACGTTCAATAATGTGTCATTGAATGAATGCTACTAGACTAAGTATAATATGTGAATGATAAAACAATAGTATTTAATAATAACATGGCTTATTTTGTTTCTTTCTATTTTCTACCAACATAAAGGCATGAAGACACTGTGGCTTACAATAATCTGCAGCTTCACCAGTTGTCTGCCTAAGTCCTCAGTGAATGGGAAGAAAGACGTATACCAATGTATATTACTGGAGCAATGATCAATATTATATATATATATATGCAGCATAATGTTATGTGTGATCGTCACTGATCGTCACTGTGAAAACGGGACCAAATGTGAAAATTCATAACTGAAGATTTTAATGTTTTCTTAATGTTTAAACTTTTATGAAAACTAGTATCATTTATATACATTAGTTGTTCCCAACATAGTTCAGAAAGTTGAAACCCGTTCTCGTTCAAATATGTAACATTTGGAATGTTATAACGTCAATGTTGATGTCAGAAAAACTTCGACGTTTCTCTTTATAATTATTCAGTTTCAATGCAACTTTGGTCACGCATATACACATTCGTGTATATGAACCTTCTGCACATGTTTGTTGCATTGTCTTAACTATATACTGATGAAAACAGTAGTATTGATAAGTTCATGCTGCATATATAATACTGGTTTCTATCGTGTTACATTCTAGTGCATGAAACGGTCATGTTTATAAAGTTCCATAAACAATTACAACATTTTTAATAGTACTGATAATTCTGTTTGTTTTGTCTTTCAACACTATAACATAATAGTTTACCCCATTTGATAGGTCTATACCTCTATCTAGGCACACATTCGTAGATCGTGTAGAAAACTCGAAATGTGGTAATACATTTGTATATGTGACTTAATGGTCGCCCTCTAATGCTAACTTTACTGGTACATATGGAGAAGGTCGCAACACAAAATTAAAACTGATCTACCAGACGAATATTGTAAACTAATTGTATATATACAACATTATGTCTGCATATAGTAAATTTAAGTGTGAAGTTGCCTCCAATTGTATAGAAACTGGAAGGATGAACGTCTAAGTTTAGAAGATCATAAATGTCCGGTGTGTAGTTTGTTGGGGTATGAACGGCATGTACTATTACAATGTGCCATGTGTACCTTAGAACTCTCTAAATATATGAGCAAATGTGATCAACTCATTGTTCTGCTTATTAGCCTACCTCTATTGAGAAATATGCCTAATCCTGTTTTAATATACGTTAACGACACTATTCTTATCATTGTAAATAATGTATGTTACATTTTATGTTTGTTGAGTATTCGTATGTTTAGTTGTCATAAGAAATAGCTGCTAATTAGTTCACTTCACTCTCGATCTGATCGAGGTTGATAATTGATATTTTAAAATATCAATCGAAACCTATGCATTTTATATCTTTATATCTATATTTAGCAAGATAATAACAAACTGTTTCGTTGTTTCGTGTTTTAAATACGTTGATTAAATCTACTGTAATTATGTGATATAGTCTTAATGCAATACTCAATGTAGGATATCGTTGAGGAATGTGTCAGTTACTATAAGATTTATATATACATGACCATCCATCAACATCAGTAGCTAGTGTGATCATAGGATGTCATTGAGGAATGTGTCAGTTACTATAATATTTATAAATATATTCTTGCTGTTTTGTTTCGGGTTAAGATTTCGGTAAGAGTTATGGTACTAAATTAATATTTAATAATTAAATCTATGCCAATACTTTAGATTTAACTTTCGTTTTCGCGTTAAGTCGGGTTAATTGTGGCTTCCTAGATTTGGTTAAAATTGGTATTATGTCCTCCTCATCTCTGATACAAGCAAGTCATAAGTATAATGGCTTTGTGCAATTTAAATTTCACTATAATTACTTACTAAAATTTACATACTAAAAGGTCTTGTCATTTATACATTCAGGTCCAAAGCAATCTTTCATGTTGTTGAGTTTATTTTTGACAGTAGTTTTAGATAGTGTTAATTAATATCTCGCTAAATGGTTTCATTTTCGTCAGTCCTTAGGATACAGTATACAAACATATATCAAAACCACAACTGCACTCGAGTGCTGTCGCATACGATTCTGTGTTAAAAATGTATGTTGTAAATGACATTCTTGTACATTTTCATTTATGTAAATATGTATGTTCATTAATATTGTCTTGCATGTATATATGTTAAAATCTTCAATATTGGAGGAACAATAAATATATTATTATTATTACTAAAAGATTTATCCAAAGTGTGTGATGGGAAGATTTGTACTGGAAGCTCATGGGCAACTCGCCTAGTGTGTGATGGAGATATATGTACTGGGAGCTCACGGGCAATTCATCTAGTGTGTGATGGGGAGATATGTACTGGGAGCTCACGGGCAACTCGCCTAGTGTGTAATGGGGAGATATGTATGGGAGCCCACGGGCAACTCGCCTAGTGGAATGATGGGGATATATGTACTGGGAGCTCACGGCTACTCGCCTAGTGTGTGATGGGGAGATATGTACTGGGAGCTCACGGGCAACTCGCCTAGTGTGTGCGGGGAGATATGTACTGGGAGCTCACGGCCAATTCGCCTAGTGTGTGATGGGGAAGAATGTAATGGGAGCTCACGGGCAACTCGCCTAGTGTGTGACGGGGAGATATGTACTGGGAGCTCACGGGCAACTCGCCTAGTGTGTGATGGGGATATATGTACTAGGAGCTCACGGGCAACTCGCCTAGTGTGTGATGGGGAGATATGTACTGGGAGCTCACGGGCAACTCGCCTAGTGTGTGATGGGGAGATATGTACTGGGAGCTCACGGGCAACTCGCCTAGTGTGTGATGGGGAGATATGTACTGGGAGCTCACGGGCAACTCGCCTAGTGTGTGATGGGGAGATATGTACTGGGAGCTCACGGGCAACTCGCCTAGTGTGTGATCGGGAAGATTGTACTGGGAGCTCACGGGCAACTCGCACTAGTGTGTGAGGGAAGACATGTACTGGGAGCTCACGGGCAACTCGTCTAGTGTGTGATGGGGAGATATGTACTGGGAGCTCACGGGCAACTCGCCTAGTGCTGTGATGGGGAGATATGTACTGGGAGCTCACGGGCAAACTCGCCTAGTGTGTGATGGGGGATATGTACTGGGAGCTCACGGGCATTCGCCTATAGTGATGGGAGATTGTAATGGGAGCTAACGGGCAACTCGCTAGTGTGTGATGGGATATATGTATGGGAGCTCACGGGCAACTCGCACAATGTGTGATGGGAAGATATGTACTGGGAGCTCACGGGCAATTCGCCTAGTGTGTGATGGGGAGATATGTACTGGGAGCTCATGGTGTTAGAGGGGCAGATACGTTGTTGATATATTCTGGGTTTGTATATATGGATATTGAATTATAAAACTATATGAACGAAGTAGTAACCTATCATTGAGACCATCACTATGCGACAACACGAGATTCGGGCTAAATTGTGTTACAACCATTGTCGCTTAAATATACAGATTGTCCATATGAAACAGGTTCCATAGACCTTTGTTATTGTAGGGTTTAAATCCGAATAGTTTAGGTCATATGAGGACTATCAAGCTGTAATTGCTGATGGAAGACCTCGGGTCCCAACCGAGCAGTATTTCAAGTACGTGTTGATAGTACCACCGACTTCCTGTAAGCCTGTTGGATAACTTCATTGGATAACTCCGTTGGATAACTCCGTTGGATAACTCCGTTGGATAATTTCGTTGGATACCTCCGTTGGATAACTCCGTCGGATAACTCCGTTGGATAACTCCGTTGGATAACTTCGTTGGATAATTCGTTGGATAACTCCGTTGGATAACTCCGTTGGATAACTCCGTTGGATAACTCCGTTGGAAACTGTTGGATAACTTCGTTGGATAACCCGTTGGATAACTCCGTTGGATAACTCCGTTGGATAACTCCGTTGGATACCTCCGTTGGATAACTCCGTTGGATAACTCCGTTGGATAACTCCGTGGATAACTCCGTTGGATAACTCCGTTGGATACCTCCGTTGGATAACTCCGTTGGATAACTCCGTTGGATACCTCCGTTGGATAACTCCGTTGGATAACTCCGTTGGATAACTCCGTTGGATAACTCCGTTGGATAACTCCGTTGGATAACTCCGTTGGATAACTCCGTTGGATAACACCGTTGGATAACTCCGTTGGATAACTCCGTTGGATAACGTCCATGGAATAATTCGACATCCCCAGTGGGATTCGAATCTATAATGGTGATGAGCAAGTGATTTGAAGACAACAACCATAACAAGGACGAGGAACCCCCTCTATTTTGTGACGTAGCCAACAAGTTTCTCTAAATGAATATGTTTTGGTGTTGTGTGTAATGTCGCAATAACAACTTCTATCTATCTATCTTCCTATTAGTCAAACCCCTGATGGGGACCTTAGACTTTGACGCGCGTCAACTGACAAGAATGTTAGTAAGAGATGAAATAAAAGATGATAAAAAGAATGATGTTAGGTTGGTTAAAAACAGGTTAAGAACAGGGCAGGTTTATTTAGGGAGAAACATGTTCAATCCGACTTGCAGCCAGACTGAACTGTGGGCCAGACAAGGTGACAATATCTGGGGGCAAAGCATTCCAGTGGACAATGGTTCTTGGAAAGAAGGAATATTTATGGTAGTCAGTCACTGTTTGGATCTGTCGGAATGCTTGGGAATGGGATGTTCTGGAAGATCTTGTATTTGGGGTAAGGTAGTTTTCAGCTTGAATGGCAACTTGGTTATGGAGGATGTTGTGGAACATAACCAATCTTTGGTCGATGCGACGAAGGTCAAGGCGTCTCCAATTTAGGGAGTTCAACATTTCTGTGACACTGGACGTTCGGCCGTAGTCTTGTTTGGCCCAGCGGGCAGCTCTGCGCTGTACAGACTCAAGCTGGTCTATGAGAACTGCCGTATACGGTGACCAAATCGTGGAGCTATACTCAAGCTGGGGCCTTACCAGTGTCTTGTATGCTGTTGATTTTAACCTTTCTGAGTGTACTTTGATGTTTCGTCTTAGAAAACCCAATGTTTGACTTGCTTTTTTGCTGATGTTGTCTATGTGTTTGTTAAAGTTTAAATCACTTGATATTGTTACTCCCAGGTATTTTGCTGAAGAAACAGTTTCTAAGAAGGTATTATGCAGACGATATTTCGTGGATATGACTAGTTTGCGTTTGGTGATCTGAATAACCTGGCACTTTGATGGATTGAATTTCATTTCCCATTTGGATTCCCATTGTTCAAGCTGGTGTAAGTCTTGCTGTAGTAGGCTGGAATGAGAAGAAACAGTCAGAGAAAGATAAAGAGCTGTGTCATCGGCGAAGAGGCGGACTTTAGAGTGTTTGACAAAATCTGGGAGGTCATTGATGTATATGAGAAAGAGGAGTGGTCCGAGGACCGAACCCTGTGGGACACCGGAGGAGACTGGTATGGTACTTGACTTAGAGCCATTGACTACGACGGACTGTGACCTGTTGTCTAGGAAGCTTTTAATCCATGAGAGAGTTTGACCCCTTATGCCATAATAATGTAGCTTATACAGGAGCTTTTCATGGTTGACCATATCAAAGGCTTTTGAGAAGTCAAGGAGTATTAAGTCAACTTGACTTCTCTGGTTTATGGATTTGAGGATGTCGTCTATTAGCATGAGGAGTTGGGTTTGACATGACCTTTTTTCTCGGAAACCATGTTGTAGTTCATAGAAGAGGTTGGCTTGTGTGAAGTGCTTTGTTACGCTAGATGAGACAATGTGTTCCAGTGTTTTGCACAGGATACAGGTAAGAGAGATTGGTCGGTAGTTTGCAGGGTCGGACTTTGTGCCTTTTTTATAAATAGGGGCTACATTTGCCATTTTCCAGATATCAGGTAGGGTACTGGTCTGCAGAGACTTTTTGAAAAGTTCACATAGGATTGGGGCCATTTCTTTGCAGGTGTTTTTGAGTACTATTGGTCTAATTTGGTCTGGTCCTGCAGCCTTATGGGGGTTGAGGTTTTTGAGGAGTTTCTCAACGCCATTAACAGAGATGTCGATATGTCATATACTTATAAACTTATGTCATATGGCGACTCTCCAGCTGTTATTGGTGGATGTAGATATCGGATGGTCCCTCGAGCTCTATCTCTGGCACGGGCGGACTCCCATATAGAACCATTGACCTCCGGCATGTACCCTTAGACAAATAGCATGGTAGCGATAGGCCAAACTAATGCGATTAAATTGTTAAAAGTTAAACTTTATTTATTTTACAACGATTGAGAAAACAAACTTTAAGAATTTATATTAATCACTCTCGTTTGGCACAGCTGATGAGGGTGAATTATGTTGTCATTCGTGTGGAAGGAAACGGAGTGCTCGGAGAAAACCGACCTGTCCGATCTGGTGATACCACCCCACACACTTCCCAGTCCGAGTTATTTCAAAGAAATTGGCCGTACGTTAATGTGTGATATAAATATACAAATGCAAATGCAATCAAAACCTAAGTATATATGTCAAAACTGGCTATATGAGACCCTGAACATATATACACATCAGAATCAAACAACTACATCAGTAGAGCTTGAGCTTGAGATCTTAGAAACGTGTTATAACCTTGGCTACGTGAGACCCTCAACATATATACAAATCAAATGCAATAAAAAGTTAGGTCAAAACTGCACATGTGGAATTATATCGTAATGGTAATGCTGAAGAGCAGAACAACTATATATAATATCATATGAAATATAATGGTATATGGAATATATGTCTAGTACAGTGGAACACGGGAATAAGACAATTTATGATATTAAATCGGTATAACAATGCGCAGATATGACTTATAGGGGTATCTTGTATGAACTCAGCTTAAAGGCTGAAATACTGCTCGGTTGAGGACCCGGGTTCTTCCTCCACCAATAATAACCGTAGAGCCGACGTATGACCCCAGCTGCATGTGCCACCCAGCAAAAATGAAACAAACTGAACTTTTTTTATATTATATTTATTATTAAGTTTTAACAACTTACATTAATCACGCTCGTTGGTGCGGATGAAAGCGTATATGTCGTCATTCATGTGGGAGGAAACCCACCTGTCCGATCTGGAGACCATCATACCATCTCACATACATCCATGTCCGACGATCGATCCCGGGTCGCATTGGTGAGAAGCGAGCGCGCTAACTGAACGTATTATAACTGTGACAGGAAACTTACAGATCGTGCAAAACTAGCTGAAGTAACATAAGGCTCTATTTACGTATATTGCTGGTAGATATACTGACAATTTCTAAATTATTTGTCATTTCATTATTGCAATGTGGTACTTGTATAGTAATTAATTATTGGATTGTCATCAGGGGTTTTCCTTCACAAATAACAGCACGAGAGTCGCTTTATGACATTTGCTGTTGTTGTGACGTTAAACCCCATACACATTCAAATAAACAAATAGTTTGCAAATGACGGCTTTCAAATCTTATATATCCACCATTAAGCGAACTATATAACACAATAATGCAGTAATTACCAATGCTATTATGTATATTTTTCAGTTCAACCCGATTGTAGCAGAGCGTTCTGTACACAACAACATTGTGCGAGACCCTACACACCACCATGCCAGTGCTGTCCAATGTGCCGACCTACAAGATATTAACGCCGTGTTAGCAACAAATCCACTACTGTCACCTTATATTAAAATAACACCACAATACCACTATGTTAGGATAGCCAATTGTTGAAAATAGGGAGTCCGTTAGAATAGTGTGGTTCAGTGTTCAATAAGATACAGTTGTGTATATGGAAATGTATGCAGACGTCACTACGTTCGGCAAAACCTTCCTGATGTCCTGCATAAACTTCTTTATGTGTTGTACACACTCCATTCCAAAACAACGGTCATTATGTTCGGTACTCCGTTAGAATATTGTGGTCCAGTTGTCAAGAAGATACAGTTGTGCATATATGTGTATGCAAACATTACTATGCTCGGCACATACATCTTTGTATTATGTACAAACGTCATTACGTTCAATGCAAACGCCATTATGCTATTATCTTAAAGAACGGCATTGATGTTCGGTACAGACATGTCGGTACAAACTTTATTATGTTCGATACAAACTTCACATAGATGATGTGAATACCACTGTAGCCTATCATCACTGATGGTCACCAGATTCGAGAAGGCCGTATCTCATTTATTTGAAAAGGTTGGCAGTGACTTACGGAGGTTTGTGCACCAAGTGCAGTGTAACCGCTGAAGCCTGCCCAGGAAATGGCCCATAATGGTGCTGATGCAGGTGCATGAATATATTACAAAAGGCTATTGTCCCCAGTATTGAATAAACTAAAGGCTGTACTGCGATAGTAAATGTTCGTGTTGCAGTATCCCATACTTGTGTAGAACAGCGTAGGGTTTGGTGGGTTACCACAATGCTTTAGACAGACTTGAGAAGGACTGGGTTGTGGTGCCTACTGAAACATACAAAAAAGACCAGGTAGGGTTACTCAGTGATCCACTATGCTATGTGAACTGGTGGTGGTAGCAAGTACCTACAGTAGACTATGGAAATGTGTGGTTGACTGCATCAGTACTGAAACATACAAAGGAAGACATGGTAGGGTTACTCAGTGATCCACTATGCTATGTGAACTTGTTGTGCTAGCAAGTAGACTAGAGAAATGTGTGGTAGACTGCATCACTACTGAAACATACAAAGAAAGACCAGGTAGGGTTACTCAGTGATCCACTATGCTATGTGAACTTGTTGTGCTAGCAAGTAGACTAGAGAAATGTGTGGTAGACTGCATCACTACTGAAACATACAAAGAAAGACCAGGTAGGGTTACTCAGTGATCCACTATGCTATGTGAACTGGTGGTGGTAGCAAGTACCTACAGTAGACTATGGAAATGTGTGGTTGACTGCATCACTACTGAAACATACAAAGGAAGACATGGTAGGGTTACTCAGTGATCCACTATGCTATGTGAACTTGTTGTGCTAGCAAGTAGACTAGAGAAATGTGTGGTAGACTGCATCACTACTGAAACATACAAAGAAAGACCAGGTAGGGTTACTCAGTGATCCACTATGCTATGTGAACTTGTTGTGGTAGCAAGTTCCTACAGTAGACTATGGAAATGTGTGGTTGACTGCATCACTACTGAAACATACAAAGGAAGACATGGTAGGGTTACTCAGTGATCCACTATGCTATGTGAACTTGTTGTGGTAGCAAGTAGACTAGAGAAATGTATGGTAGACTGCATCACTACTGAAACATACAAAGGAAGACATGGTAGGGTTACTCAGTGATCCACTATGCTATGTGAACTTGTTGTGGTAGCAAGTACCTACAGTAGACTATGGAAATGTGTGGTTGACTGCGTCAATACTGAAACATACAAAGGAATACCTGGTAGGGTTGCTCAGTGCTGAGCTAGGCAAGATGAACTGACCGTCATAGCAAGTAGACTAGAGAAATGTGTTGTTGACTGCGTCAATACTACAGTAGATTAGAGAACGATATGAACAAACAGTGACAAACAGACTAATGACTTGCCAGGTTTAGTTTAAACATATTGTATTTCCCAATGTTATAGTTTGAACAATGCACACATATTAAAATACAGGAACTATTTTCAAGACACAGTCTTATATAATTCTTCTCGTATTGGGAGTTCATTGTTGTAAATAGTAAAGTAAATAGTCGTGGAATCATTCTACAGAAGAATGTCATGGTGGACTACAGTACCTATACGCATATTATTAGCGCAGTTGTTAGCGCGATCGCTTCTCACCAATACAACACGATTCTACGAGTATGATATATTAGGGTGGTCGCCAGATCGGACAGGTGGGTTTTTCCCGGTACTCCGATTCCCCACACACTAATTACCACATGTACGCTTTCATGCGCGCAAACAAGAGTGATTAATATAAGTTGCTAAAGCTTGTTTTGCAATCGTTGTTAAATAAATATAAAAGAGTGTACAGTACGTAGACTATGGTATGGGTTGTTGAAGAATACATATACTGAAATAAAGCACGGAAGAACGCGAGAAGATGTGTGCCTTACAGTTTACACTGTTCCAACTTGTTACGGCACACGGTAAGTTGCAATTCTGGACGTTATAACATTTTAAATACAAAGTGTGCTATATATTATTTGTGTCATTGAAAAAAAGAATTAATGTAAATATAAGTAATGAACTGTATGAAATACATTGCACGATGTAGCCTTCGGGCTTCCACTCACTTCAACCACGTCCAGTGCTGTTCATACCCCTATGTAAACTATTAACCCACGATTCATTCTTTAAATATATGAATATTAGATTACTATACCAAAGGTCATCTCAAGGATGCTTAAGTAAGTGGGTACCCGACTATATACGTCATGTCCGCCTCCGTTGTTAAATAGATACGGTCGCTGACTTGTATACCACTGAAACCTATCATCAGTGATTGGCACGGCTTCGACGTTAAATTAACTTAATAAATATATATAGAGATATGTGTACAGTGTACACCCGATCGTTCAAATGTTAACTCATTTATTATAGTATTTACATGTATATTATTTGGTTTGTGCTCGCATTATGCTGGGTACCAGCGACAAGGAAGTTTAGATAGTGCGGTATATGCATACCTACATGTAGGAAGTTATCGACTGCTTTCAACGCATTTAAGCAAACTATGGAACTTCAGATTGTGTTATTTATATATGGATTATGTTATACACTTGGTAATATTTTCATATTTGATACTACATGTTGTATGATAATGGACAAATGTTTGAAATGTGCCCCTTATAACTTAGTGAAATAAGACTAACATACATGCACACATTTAATTTATTACACTGCTATTTAATAACGGGCATCGATCCATGTGATTGACTACTTGATAATTTGACATAAACACGACTTCTATAGAATAGCGGAGATGAGGTATACTATCTACCTACCCATCACTCGTTGTTATTGCAACATGAACGACTGAGCCACTATGGCCGAGTGGTTAAGGTCCTTGTAGTCAAATCACACGCCCCTCAGAGCTGAAGGGTTGATTGAATACCACTCTGGTTGTCTAATTATTTCATGTGATGGTGTTATCCTAGTGGATTGTGGAACGTTGGGGATTATACTCGGATGCCTGCCAGTGTAAGAAATACTGACATATTGGGTCTTCCTCAACCACTAACAGCCACTGTTTTTGTGTGACCTGTAGTCAATAAACATACAACAACATTCCCGGGAATGCTTACTTCCGGAAACGATGGCTGTACTGATAGTTTACAACATTTTCTTTCAAATATGTTTGCGAAGAGCTGCGTCAATTGCCAGGAAAACATATGGTGCATACGTAAAATCGGAATGCAATAATGTGGCTAATACTATGGCAGCTTATTTCCTAATTACCAATGGACATACAGATATGCTATGTCACTACCTTTTTAATTTATTTTTCAGCTTCATATATATAGTCTCCCCGTGGCCTAGTAGTTAAGGTGTCCACCTACGGAGCGGGAGGTCGAAGGCTCGAACCTCGTCAGGGATTCGTTCTGATAAGGCCGGTTGGTGAGCCGCCAGCTAGTTAAATAATGGTTACCGATTGCCTACCAGCCTGACGTCTAGCATTCAAGCATATGATTCGGGAAGAACTGATGTTCATAAAAAGAGGTGTCTCATAAGTCAGAAATGGCTGGTCCTTTAAACAGTATACATGTTATTTACAGGTTTATGAACATCACTATATATATATATATATATATATACATACACGTGTATATAAACCTGTCTACTGTTTAAAGGACCAGCCAGTCCGTATATATATATATCTACTAGTAGTAGTGATTGTTGGAGAACTATATATATATTTATTTAATTCTAGAATTTGTTGAACGCATCGTTTACATCATATAGGTTAACTTACAAGAACGCATCGTGTACACCATATAAGTTAACTTACAAGAACGCATCGTTTACACCATATAAGTCAACTTACAAGAACACATCTTTTACATCATATAAGTTAACTTACAAGAACGCATCGTTTACACCATATAAGTCAACTTACAAGAACGCATCGTTTACATCATATAAGTTAACTTATAAGAACGCATCGTTTACACCATATAAGTCAACTTACAAGAACGCATCGTTTACATCATATAAGTTAACTTACAAGAACGCATCGTTTACACCATATAAGTCAACTTACAAGAACGCATCGTTTACATCATATAAGTTAACTTACAAGAACGCATCGTTTACACCATATAAGTTAACTTACAAGAACGCATCATTTACATCATATAAGTCAACTTACAAAAACGCATCGTTTACACATCATATAAGTCAACTTACAAGAACGCATCGTTTACATCATATAAGTCAACTTACAAGAATGCATCGTTTACACCATATAAGTTAATTTACACGAACGCATCGTTTACACCATGCAAGTTAATTTACACGAACGCATCGTTTACACCATATAAGTTAACTTACAAGAACGCATCGTTTACATCATATAAGTTAACTTACAAGAACGCATCGTTTACACCATGCAAGTTAATTTACACGAACGCATCGTTTACACCATATAAGTTAATTTACACGAACGCATCGTTTACACCATATAAGTTAACTTACAAGAACGCATCGTTTACACCATATAAGTTAACGTACAAGAACGCATCGTTTACATCATATAAGTTAATGTACACGAACGCATCGTTTACACCAAATAAGTTAATATACAAGAATGCATCGTTTACATCATATAAGTTAACTTACAAGAACGCATCGTTTACACCATATAAGTTAACTTACAAGAACGCATCGTTTACATCATATAAGTTAACTTACACGAACGCATCGTTTACACCATGCAAGTTAATTTACACGAACGCATCGTTTACACCATGCAAGTTAATTTACAGGAACGCATCGTTTACATCATATAAGTTAATTTACACGAACGCATCGTTTACACCATGCAAGTTAACTTACACGAACGTTTCGTATACACAATATATGAACATGAAAACAACAAATTAAAATAAATTAGATGATTGGGATAATATTCCAAAAGGGATGCCACAGGGATCTAAGCTCGTTCCCCTTTTGTTAAATAGTGTTAAGTACGAATATGGGACTAAAATACCGCCAATCCCCCCCTCTCTCTCTCTCTCTCTCTCTCTCTCTTTCTCTCTCTCCAGTTTCGCTTACGGTGAAATGCCAATGCAACGTTAATTTGCTCACCCCTAGATAGGCTTTTCGCGCCGTTTTGGGATGTGAGATAAATCTGTCCAACATGGTAGACAGGGGGACTACTTTATACTAATTAGATATCACGAACAAGTCATGTAGTTTCCGTTTATTTCTGCATCCAAATGTATTTCATTTCAATGGCTAACGGCATAATCCGAACACTGCCGTGAGGTTACATCGTTAGGAGAACAAATATACGTCATATATGATGCAATCAATGACGTATATCCACCATTCGTGTTCTGCACGTGTCTACTATTACATGTTGACCTTTGCACTTGCATTGTTTGTATGCATCCCACATCATTAATCATAGTGCGACCGATATCCTTTTAAATCTTGTTATGTATCGTTTCCTTTAATTAATAATATGTTGGTTAAAATTATAGCTTATTTGAATATATACCCGTGTTTAGCATTACATAAATTAAACCTTTAAATGTGTACATGGTGTTTACTTTTACGTGATCAACATCAATGTGAGTAAATTGTCACATTCCAATGACCTCATCGCGTTATAGTAAATGCCTACGCCATTGATTCAATATACATAGGCTGGCATAATTTGTAAAGTGCATCAAAAGCATATGAAAGGTGAGCTAATAAATCTAGCACCGCCACAGAGTTGCAGATAAGGAAAGCCCACCCGAGGGCTGAAGATGCGTGCACAGAACGAGGTTCTCTTATTATAAATTCATATCTAATCTATCCTAAGCCTCCCATTGACTATTTAATTCCTGGGTAATCGTTGAAACATACCCTGGATGGTGTTATGATGTCAGGTGTGTGTGTGTGTGTGTTCGTGTGTGTTCGTGTTCGTGTGTGTGTGTGTGCGTGCGTGCGTGCCTGCGTGCGTGCGTGCGTGCGTGCGTGCGTGCATGCGTGCGTGCGTGTGTGTGTGTGTGTGTGTGTGTTCGTATGTGTGTGTTCGTGCGTGTGTGCGTGTGTGTTCGTGTGTGTGTGTTCGTGCGTGTGTGTTCGTGCGTGTGTGTTCGTGCGTGTGTGTTCGTGCGTGCGTGTTCGTGCGTGCGTGTGTGTTCGTGCGTGCGTGTGTTCGTGCGTGCGTGCGTGTGCGTGCGTGAGTCCATACACATGATATTTTCAAAGTAACAATGATTGGGCTACATGCTTTGACAACATGCAGCTATGTTGATGAAACTTGCAGATGATGTATCTGGGCATAGGATTTCAGACGCTTTGCATGCATAGTGGACCAGTAATTAAACATATAGGTTAGTGTTTTTAAGTGATGACATTCGTATTACCATCCGAAATTCTCAAAATGGTGGCAGTATTGAAATATCGTCATATGATATAACACTAAATGTTATTGAATAATGCGAGATATCCAAGACATACCAGTTTGCGTCATAGTTAGCCACAACTTGTATATAGATAAATCAAATTAAAAAAGACATGTGTAATCACTGTATCAATATCGTTCCTTGAATTGAGTGAAGTGACAAAGTCAGTGGCGTAGCTTCATATTGCCTACGCATTTTATTGATAAATTGAAATTATGAAAGTGCTAACAAATGCAATACAACTGAAAGGTAAGGTGTGTGGGGGTATGGGGGAGTATGATATGTAACGAACCCATCGAATATGAAAATAATTCGGTATTTCAATACTTTCTAATTGATTAAAGACGATTTTTAGAACTGTACAAATGTGTTCCTTATTTCTCGCCAATATATGCCTTAAACTGTCTCAGAATGCAACTCCGGCAAGATAGATTTTCCAAATCGTACAGGGTACATACCCCCGGACTCCCTTTCCTAATATGACTTACACGTACATGTATATCAAATCCAAGTCACGCACTTGATAATCCATTTTGTCCTGTCGCAGTTACGAATAACAGTATAGGAGAGATAATTTCAACAATATGTCCAACCTCATGTACCGTGTAGCACCTGCTTAACATGTATATAGTTATGTCATCATGGTATACTTTGTATTTCAGTTGTGACACCTGCATTGTCGGCGACATTCTCGGTACCTGTAAATGGCAGTGTTACATTACTTTGTACTTCTGGAGCTGGTTATCCTACTTGGTATGGTCCAGAACTTGATGGGAATACTGATTCACATATCGTTTATAACCTGCCTTCTGGTACATTTAACACAAACCTTGGAGAAAAGAAGGATCGGTTGTCATGGGACACAAACAATAAAAACCTTATCATCAGTTCTGTCAAGCGGTCTGACCAGGGTGAATATACTTGCAGAGAGGATATACATCAACTGGAAATAAGAGGTATGTATATATGCATGTACTTATAGTCATGTTTGAATATACATGCATTTATATAGACATGTTTGAATATACATGCATTTATATAGACATGCTTGAATATACGTGCATTTATATAGACATGTTTCAATATACATGCATTTATATGGTCCAGAATACTGGTGCACTTATCGTTTATAACTTGCCTTCTGGTACATTTAACCAAGAACTTGGAGAAAAGGAGGATCGGTTGTCATGGGACACAAACAATTAAAACCTTATCATCAGTTCTGTCAAGCGGTCTGACCAGGGTCCATATACTTGCTTACTAACGGAACATCAACTGGAAATAAGAGGTATGTTTTTATTTATTTATACTTTATTTATTTTACAACGATTGCGAAGCAAGTTTTAACAACTTATATTAATCACTCTCTTTGGCTCGGATGAAAGCGTATATGTGGTCATTCATGTGGGAGGAAACCGGAGTACCCGGAGAAAATCCACCTGTCCGATCTGGCGACCATCGTACCATCTCACATACTTCCCCGTCCGAGGATCGAACCCGGGTCGCATAGGTGAGAAGCGAACGTGCTAACCACTGCGCTAATCGGACAGCCAAAGAGGTATGGATATATACATGTACTTATAGTCATGTTTGAATATACATGTACTTATAGTCATGTTTGAATATGCATGTACTTATAGTCATGTTTGAATATACATGTACTTATAGTCATGTTTGAATATACATGTACTTATAGTCATGTTTGAATATACATATACGTATAGTCATGTTTGAATATACATGTACTTATAGTCATGTTTGAATATACATATACGTATAGTCATGTTTGAATATACATGTACTACTAGTCATGTTTGAATATACGTGTACTTATAGTCATGTTTGAATATACATGCCTCTCTAAAGTCATGTTTGAATATACATGTACTTATAGTCATGTTTGAATATACATGCATCTCTATTGTCATGTTTGAATATACATATACTTATAGCCATGTTTGAATATACATGTACTTATAGTCATGTTTGAATATACATGTACTTATAGACATGTTTGAATATACATGTACTTATAGTCATGTTTGAACATACATGTACGTATAGCCATGTTTGAATATACATGTACTTATAGTCATGTTTGAATATACATGTACTTATAGTCATGTTTGAATATACATGTACTTATAGTCATGTTTGAATATACATGTACTGCTAGTCATGTTTGAATATACATGTACTTATAGTCATGTTTGAATATACATGCATCTCTATTGTCATGTTTGAATATACATGCATCTCTATTGTCATGTTTGAATATACATGCATCTCTATAGTCATGTTTGAATATACATGCATCTCTATAGTCATGTTTGAATATACATGCATCTCTATAGTCATGTTTGAATGTACATGCATCTCTATAGTCATGTTTGAATGTACATGCATCTCTATAGTCATGCTATATGTGCATGCATCTATATAGACATGTTTGAATATACATGCATCTCTATAGTCATGTTTGAATATACATGTATCTCTATAGTCATGTTTGAATGTACATGCATCTCAATAGTCATGTTTGAATGTACATGCATCTATATTGTCATGTTTGAATATACATGTACTTATAGTCATGTTTGAATATACATGTACTTATTGTCATGTTTGAACATACATGTACGTATAGCCATGTTTGAATATACATGTACTTATAGTCATGTTTGAATATACATGCATCTCTATTGTCATGTTTGAATGTACATGTATCTCTATAGTCATGTTTGAATGTACATGCATCTCTATAGTCATGTTTGAATGTACATGTATCTCTATAGTCATGTTTGAATGTACATGTATCACTATAGTCATGTTTGAATGTACATGCATCTCTATAGTCATGCTATATGTGCATGCATCTATATAGACATGTTTGAATATACATGCATCTCTATAGTCATGTTTGAATATACATGTATCTATATAGTCATGTTTGAATGTACATGCATCTCAATAGTCATGTTTGAATGTACATGCATCACTATTGTCATGTTTGAATATACATGCATCTCTATAGTCATGTTTGAATATACATGCATCTCTATAGTCATGTTTGAATATACATGCATCTCTATAGTCATGTTTGAATATACATGCATCTCTATTGTCATGTTTGAATATACATGTATCTATATAGTCATGTTTGAATGCACATGCATCTCTATATAGACATATTGTTATTATTATCATTAAGTTTTAGACATCTTTTATTATGCAGTCATGTATATTTATAGACAGGTTTTATTATATAGCCATGTATATTTATAGACATGTTTTATTATGCAGTCATGTATATTTATAGACACGTTTTATTATACAGTCATGTATATTTATAGACATGTTTTATTATGCAGTCATGTATATTTATAGACATGTTTTATTATGCAGTCATGTATATTTATAGACACGTTTTATTATGCAGTCATGTAGAGTAATAAACATGTTTTTAGGCAGTCATGTCTATTTATAAACATGTTTTATTATGCAGTCATGTATATGTATAGACATGTTTTATTATGCAGTCATGTATATTTATAGACAGGTTTTATTATGCAGTCATGTATAGTAATAAACATGTTTTTAGGCAGTCATATCTACTTATAGACATGTTTCATTATGCAGTCATGTATATTTATAGACATGTTTTATTATACAGTCATGTATATTTATAGACAAGTTTTATTGAACAGTTATGTATATTTATAGACACGTTTTATTATACAGTCATGTATATTTATAGACAAGTTTTATTGAACAGATATGTATATTTATAGACACGTTTTATTATACAGTCATGTATATCTATAGATATGTTTTGTTATGCAGTCATATATATTTATAGACATGTTTTATTATACAGTCATGTATATTTATAGACATGTTTTAATATGCAGTCATGTATATTTATAGACATGCTTTCTTATGCAGTCATGTTTATTTATAGACATATTTTATTATACAGTCATGTATATTTATAGACAGGTTTTATTATGCAGTAATGTATATTTATAGACATGTTTTATTATGCAGTCATGTATAGTAATAAACATGTTTTTAGGCAGTCATGTCTACTTATTGACATGTTTTATTATGCAGTCATGTATATTTATTGACATGTTTTATTATACAGTCATGTATATTTATAGACATGTTTTATTATATAGTCATGTATATCTATAGACATCTTTTATTATATAGTCATGTATATTTATAGACAGGTTTTATTATACAGTCATGTATATTTATAGACAGGTTTTATTATGCAGTCAGGTATAGTAATAAACATGTTTTTAGGCAGTCATGTCTATTTATGGACATATTTTATTATGCAGTCATGTATATTTATTGACATGTTTTATTATGCAGTCATGTATATTTATAGACAGGTTTTATTATGCAGTCATGTATAGTAATAAACATGTTTTTAGGCAGTCATATCTACTTATAGGCATGTTTTATTATGCAGTCATGTATATTTATAGATATGTTTTGTTATGCAGTCATATATATTTATAGACATGTTTTATTATACAGTCATGTATATTTATAGACATATTTTATTATGCAGTCATGTATATTTATAGACATGCTTTCTTATGCAGTCATATTTATTTATAGACATATTTTATTATACAGTCATGTCTACTTATTGACATGTTTTATTATGCAGTCATGTATATTTATTGACATGTTTTATTATACAGTCATGTATATTTATAGACATGTTTTATTGAACAGTTATGTATATTTATAGACACGTTTTATTATGCAGTCATGTATATTTATAGATACGTTTTATTATACAGTCATGTATATATATAGACATGTTTTATTATATAGTCATGTATATTTATAGACATGTTTTATTATGCAGTCATGTTTATTTATAGACAGGTTTTATTATGCAGGCATGCACATTTATAGACATGTTTTATTACGCAGTCATGTGTATTTATAATCAGGCTTTATTATGCAGTCATGTATATTTATAGACAGGTTGTATTATACAGTCATGTATATTTATAGACATGCTCTATTATGCAGTCATGTTTCTTAATAGCCAGGTTATATTATGCAGTCATGTATATCTATAGACAGGCTTTAACATGTAGTCATGTATATTTATAGACATGTTTTATTATACAGTCATGTATATTTATAGACAGGTTTTATTATGCAGTCATGTTTATTGATAGACATGTTTTATTATGCAGTCATGCACATTTATAGACAGGTTTTATTATGCAGTCATGTGTATTTATAATCAGTCTTTATTATGCAGTCATGTATATTTATAGACAGGTTGTATTATACAGTCATGTATATTTATAGACATGCTCTATTATGCAGTCATGTTTATTCATAGCCAGGTTATATTATGCAGTCATGTATATCTATAGACAGGCTTTAACATGTAGTCATGTATATTTATAGACATGTTTTATTATACAGTCATGTATATTTATAGACAGGTTTTATTATGTAGTCATGTTTATTGATAGACATGTTTTATTATGCAGTCATGTTTATTTATAGACATGTTTTATTATGCAGGCATGCACATTTATAGACATGTTTTATTACGCAGTCATGTGTATTTATAATCAGGCTTTATTATGCAGTCATGTATATTTATAGACAGGTTGTATTATACAGTCATGTATATTTATAGACATGCTCTATTATGCAGTCATGTTTATTAATAGCCAGGTTATATTATGCAGTCATGTATATCTATAGACAGGCTTTAACATGTAGTCATGTATATTTATAGACATGTTTTATTATACAGTCATGTATATTTATAGACAGGTTTTATTATGCAGTCATGTTTATTGATAGACATGTTTTATTATGCAGTCATGCACATTTATAGACAGGTTTTATTATGCAGTCATGTGTATTTTTAATCAGTCTTTATTATGCAGTCATGTATATTTATAGACAGGTTGTATTATACAGTCATGTATATTTATAGACATGCTCTATTATGCAGTCATGTTTATTCATAGCCAGGTTATATTATGCAGTCATGTATATCTATAGACAGGCTTTAACATGTAGTCATGTATATTTATAGACATGTTTTATTATACAGTCATGTATATTTATAGACAGGTTTTATTATGTAGTCATGTTTATTGATAGACATGTTTTATTATGCAGTCATGCACATTTATAGACAGGTTTTATTATGCAGTCATGTGTATTTATAATCAGGCTTTATTATGCAGTCATGTATATTTATTGACAGGTTTTATTATACAGTCATGTATCTTTATATACATGTTTAATTATACAGTCATGTATCTTTATAGACATGTTTTATTATACAGTCATGTATCTTTATAGACATGTTTTATTATACAGTCATGTATCTTTATAGACATGTTTTATTATTCGATCATGTATATTTATAGACATCATTTATTATGCAGTCATGTATATTTATAGACAGGTTTTATTATTCGATCATGTATATTTATAGATAGGTTTTATTGTACTGTCATGTATATTTATAGACAGGTTTTAATATACAGTCATGTATATTTACAGACAGGTTTTATTATACAGTCATGTTTATTTATATATAGGTTTTATTATACAGTCATGTTTATATATAGACATGTTTTATTATAGAGTCATGTGTTTTTATTGACATGTTTTATTATACAGTCAGGTATGTTTATAGACATGTTTTATTATACAGTCCTGTGTATTTATAGACATGTTTTATTATACAGTCATGTATGTTTATAGACATGTTTTATTATACAGTCATGTATATTTATAGACATGTTTTATTTTGCAGTCATGTATATTTATAGACTTGTTTTATTATGCAGTCATGTATATTTATAGACAGATTTTATTATGCAGTCATGTTTATTTATAGATATGTTTTATTATACAGTCATGTTTATATATAGACATGTTTTATTATAGAGTCATGTATATTTATAGACATGTTTTATTTTGCAGTCATGTATATTTATAGACATGTTTTATTATGCAGTCATGTATATCTATATGCATCTTTTATTATGCAGTCATGTATATTGATAGACAGGCTTTAACATGTAGTCATGTATATTTATAGACATGTTTTATTATACAGTCATGTATCTTTATAGACATGTTTTATTATGCAGTCATGTTTATTTATAGACAGGTTTTATTATGCAGTCATGCACATTTATAGACAGGTATTATTACGCAGTCATGTGTATTTATAATCAGGCTTTATTATGCAGTCATGTATATTTATAGACAGGTTTTATTATTCTGTCATGTATATTTATTGATAGGTTTTATTGTACAGTCATGTATATTTATAGACATGTTTTATTGTACAGTTATGTATATTTATAGACGTGTTTTATTATACAGTCATGTATATTTATAGACACGTTGTATTATACAGTCATGTATAAGTACAGACATGTTTTATTATGCAGTCATGTATATTTATAGACAGGCTTTATTATGCAGTCATGTATATTTATAGACAGGTTGTATTATACAGTCATGTATATTTATAGATATGTGTTATTATGCACCCATGTATATGTATGGACAGGTGTTATTATACAGTCATGTTTATATATAGACATGTTTTATTATAGAGTCAGGTATGTTTATAGACATGTTTTATTATACAGTCATGTATATTTATAGACATATTTTATTATGTAAGCATATTTATAGACATTGAACATATTTAATTATAAACAATATGACCATATGTGATCTCCTGATGGGACATCTGTAAAACATGTTCAGAATAGCAGCCGACATGACGGTCATCTTGCTATTTGGATCAGAACAATATTAGATAGTTTTCCCACATTTACTCCATATCGAGATGCAGCAGACTTGATAGTGCAGTTCGTGTGATGGAGTCAAATATATAGTTTTAAGATGTCTGTCACAGCACTGCATCTGCATTTCAGATATGTATTATTTTAGCTATGTTTTATCTACTGGTTGATCCGAAATGCCAGATCAAACTGTCAAGCGGAAATGGCATTCAATGTAAAACTATGTTGTTGACAGTTTCCATGACGTTGAATGACACACTTGTGTCAATAGTTCACTATGCCCATAGTTTAGATGAATTACAACATTCATCCAAATATTGGCTAGCTTGATATTAAATAGTGTTCCAATAACAGTGGGTCGGTCATCCACAGTTATTATAATTGAATTGATAAAATATAGTTATATGGGCTGACATATAATTTAATTAATATATTGTTTGATATATATGTGTCATGGTGTTAGATTTCGTCATATTACATGTATTCATAATATCCTCAGTAGCCCTAGTCTTTCTGCACTTGAATAACTAAAATGTCGATACTGGCAGTTATCCTGAACAACCTTTGGTGGAAAGTAACCATATTTGGTACACGTATGCATTTCTATACTTGATTGGGCCTATTCAAACACATCCTCATTGAACAATAACCTATACCATTTATTAACAAGAGGTCATAGTTCATAATTCTCATTTAGACTATAGCCAATGTGTTACTAATCCGTTTTTAATTTTGTATTTTGTAACAGTGGCACCACAGAACCCAGTCATCTCCAATACAGAATCTGTGTCACCAGACAAACTGATCATACGAGCGACACAAGGATTATCGCATACTCTGATATGTACATCCACTGGTGGTTACCCGGAACCGACAGTGGAGTGGTATAGAGGTAGTACTACAACATCCCCACTGACGTCAAGTAAATCTACGGTACATAATACTGCCAGTGATACATACACAGTAACACAGGGCTGTACGATTATACCTGGCAGCTCAGATGATGGAATACAATACTATTGTCAATCGAAGTATGACACAGAACCAACACTACAGTCTTCAACCAGTACGGAATTATACCTGAATTGTAAGTTCCAGGCTGTATTCTATTGTACCGTGTTAATAATGCCATTATAATATAAGTGTATCATTGGTACAATGCTGGAGAATATGTGTTGATCATGTATTTTATAATACTCAATTGAGCTATGTCTGTGTTACACTATGTTAAACTCTTATGCTGGTTTGCATCTGCTCCACAACAACACATTTTAAACTAAAGGTATACATGTTTTGGAGGTTGTGGAGATTGTCGAGTGGTAGAGTGTTCAGACATGTTAGTGCATGGCAATCTCGCCGTTGCTATATAATAACGCAATTTATCACACAACTTTGCTTGTATTCAGTTTCATATGGTATGAACCAAGAGGCTCGCTTAATAGCAAAGTTCCACATCTTATTTCATAGAGTATGACATCACCACTCATGTACAATACTATATTTATAGAATAGTTAGATATGTTATTGCTAGGCGACGATGCCGAGTTATGGGGATGCTTGGATAGCGCATAATTATTGTCGAGTGGTCATGTATACGGCGTAGCTGTACGGGTTCGAAAGTTGACGTATGCCTATACAATTTATCCTCAAAAAGTACTAATATCAATGTTGTCAATATGGTATCACTACACAATCTCCATAACCCCCAACATATGCATCACTACGATGCCGCCATCATGCAATAACAACCATACCACTCCACCATCTCCACAACCCCCAACTGCATTACTACGTTTCCGTCGTCATGCAACAACACTACCACTGCGCTAGCAATAACTCCATAAGCATGTGCGCAAGTGGCGCTGTCATCTCATGTGCTTATCAGGATATCAACTCTCGCTGTAGTAATGAATCAACGTTCCTTCAAGTTAATCCAGTCACCTAGTTTCTCGCCACAGTGAGAAATTGTGCTTCAATTTTGTTTTGTTTAGTTGTTGGCGTTTAACTTCACATCAACAACTTTCCAGCCATTATGACGATATCGGTTGTCCTTCCAACAGTAGTTCATGTGCGGACGGCACCTGGGTAGAACCACCGACCATCCACAATCCATCTGGATAGCTTCACCACATGGAATAAGTAGACATTCGAGTCGAACCAGCAGCGGTGAGGGTCAAGTAATTCGTAGTCAACTTAATATCACTGCCATCGAATCCATTTTGTACGAGTTGATATATACAGCATGGAAGATAAGAAAACAACCTCTCATTATACAGTAAGCCATTCCGTTCTGATGTATATAGCCGCACTGTGTATACAGTATCACATTGAACGGATCGTGATTATGGATTGATCTTACTGATCTATATAGTAGCCGTTTAGACATGGTGGTCAACCCGCATTAAATCTATATACCCCTACCTCCTAAAACATGGTACAAATATGTATGTGCAATATTGTTTCTACTGACACAAAGATTTCCTTATAAAACCTGTGCGAACGGTATATAAATCGTAATATTACTGGAATACATATGAAATGAACAACGACCAATTTCTATTAATCAAGCAAAATGAAACATTTGCTAACGTGTACCCCACGCCAAACATGTTGCTCATCAAGTGTTATTAGCGCATTTTCACACTGTACAGTAAGTAAAATTATAGTCAGTAGTTCCGTAATTGAAATATCATACTATATAGTGTCGAGTGGCGACCGGGGCAGAGCTGTCATGATCGTTGACTTCAGATACTTTACCTATCACCGCTCTAGGTTCGAATCCCACTGGGGTTGCCGAATTGTGTCATGTGAAGAAGCTATCTAGTTGGTTTACGGGTGTTCGGTGGTATTATCCGGGTACCCGTCCATTCCAGAAATACTTGTCGGAGTACTTTCTCGTCCAATAATAGCTGGCGATTCGTTATATTACCTAAGCTGTTGGTGCGACTTTGAACCACAAAATCATACATACTAACTATATGTATACTAGCAGTACTTGATAGAACAACAATGTTTTACTAACCACAGAAGTGCAATACTAGATTAGTTCATCCACTGAGTATCAGCAACCTGCCAGACATAGTCGAAGTCGCATTGATCTAACTTGAGAAGGTATATTTGCAGCTATAGTTTATATCTCATATCCACCACTCATGATGCATATTAAGCCATTTATCAATGGAACACATTGAGTGTGTGTACTAGTATTTATTGTGATTGTAGCAGTATATAAGGTGTACATTGGTCATACATTTGTAACAGTAAGAATGTGTAGATATAGACAGGTTGCATATGAGATTAATATAGCTATACATATCATGTTAAAGCGACATTGCAGCAAAGCCCAACAAATACACATTGTACGTATACATAGCATTCCTACTACAAATACTTTGGAAATAATTCGAACACTACTATTCAATCAATATACACGTGTTCTTGTGCTCAACACTCTATCAAAAGTGAAAGTAGGATTTCATATTCATAAAGTTTTGAGATAATTTAAATCTGATAAAGATAAATATGCACAGGCACAAACGGTACATCTGTACCATAAATCATGTTATTCATGATACACTCGTTGTATTACCCATGTAGGTTGACCATATTTACATTTCTTTGTTATGTCAACAAACGTCGTATACGAGGCATGTTTATTAGTTGAAATACTCAGATTATGTTCCATTTATTTGTATAAAAATGATACTATGCAATAGGAAATTACATGCTGTAGAACTTTGCTTTTTCTTCGATGTAGTGTCGCTTTAACCAACTCATTGTCTCCTTATCGCAGTAAATCCATCCATACCAACAGTCTCTCAACTTCCAATGCGTGTAGAAGGTAATACTCTACAAGATATTGCTCGATGTAAGAGTTCTGGATTTCGTCCTTCTAACAGTTTAAGTCTCTCGTGGATATTTAGAGGACAGACGGAAGTAGACACAGTTAAACCAATAGAAGATCCAGCAAGTTCAGCAAAGTTCTCCGTTACATCAACATATAACAAGCAAGTAGGCAGACAAGACAACGGCAAACAGCTGACGTGTTCTGTAAACCATTCTACACTGTCTTCACCAGTTACTGGTTCAACGACTGTTATTGTTTTTTGTGAGTTATTATAATATCTTTACCAACACATTTATTTGAAATACTTCAAAGATAAATAATTGTACTTTATGTTGAATGAGTTCATAACTGGCTACCAGTGTCCATCTTGCAAATATATGTGTTCCAATAGATCAATCAATAATTCCAGCCAAATATATGTTTTCCATGGAACTTCTGGTATGAACAATTGACCTTATCGAGACGACGCGCAGAAATTCACTCACCGCTATCCGAATATTAAGAGATACAATGTTTGTGTTCAATGTTTATGCTACACCCATATCTGTTCTATGCTACACCAATATATGTGTATATGCTACACCCATAGCTGTATTTATGCTAAACCCATATCTGTGTTTATGCTACACCCATATCTGTGTTTATGCTACACACATAGCTGTGTTTATGTTACACCCATATATGTGTGTATGCTACACCCATATGTGTGTTTATGCTACACCCATATCTGTGTTTATGCTAGTAGTATAGGATGGCACTATGGGGGATGTCTATGGCGATATGGGGGATTTTACCGAGGTGGATGGCAGTATGGGGGATTTTTTTTATGGCGCTATGGGGGATTTATACACATGCACATGTTTGACATGCCCCCATAGTTCCATCCCTAGTGACTACTATAAAAACATAACACGTGATTTTCAATATAATATTTTTTATTTACTAATAACTAATTAACTAATAACTAAAACATTAGTAACATACATGTTAATTTGAATACATGTTAATTTAAAGTTTTTTCACATTTACAACATTTTATTCCTAATAAAATATCTAATATGCATTAATATTTCTCCAAACTTATTTAGTCCTTGCCATTTTGCTTGCACTGTTGCATTTTTATGCCACATATTTAAACCAATACCCCAAATACAGTCTCGTGGGTTAGCCTCTGCAAGAATTTTATTATTTGTATTTAATAAAAATCTCATTAAGTATTCGTTTTGGTTATATTTTAACCAATTTGCTTCAAAAAGCACATCTGTTGAATCGTTTGTCCATTGTACTACATCAAAGTTTGTAAATCTTGAGCGTCCTAGGTGTCTTATTTCAGCTGCATTTGTAGAAATAAGGATCTTCTCAGCAATAGTATGTGCTTGGCATTATGTTGAAAATATTGTTCAGTACATATATATTTCACTCCATCACTATCTATAAAGTCTGCAAGGTAAAAGTTACTGAAAACACTGTTTTGTCCATAAAATAAAACCATATCGTTTGTTATTCTGTCATCCATGTTTTTGTTTACTGCTTTCTGTCTAAATGATGTTGTAGTATAACATCACATACATTTATATAGTCATATTCTCCTGGTTGTATGTTGTTCCTATTTAAATATTTATCATATATTATATCCCAATCGGGCATGTTAAGTTTGATGATCACATCTTCTAGATCTTTTTGTTTAACAATAGCCATGTTTCTTTTATATAAATAATGTCTGATAACACTTTCCATATCTATGTATTTCCCCAAATGTAAAGGTACATTTGTGATCATATTTTTAAAATAGTTTACAAATCCTTTACCGTTGTAATTAAAAAAAAAGTTTTCTAGATGTACTTCTGTTAAATCAACCTCTTCGTCTACTCTTCGCAATATTTCTTCATTCACCATTTCAACCATAACATCGGCCGCTATATCTAAGTGCATAATAGTATAAGCAAATTCCGAGCGATATTGATCGTCCACCTCGGTTTTTACTATATGTGACATGTTACTACCACTCTCTCTTTGAATGATGGTATAATAAGACATCAAGTACATTTATATAGTGTTCATCATATGGTAATGCTAATCTATTTCTAGAAACAACATAATCATCATACATTGAGATCCATTTCTCATATCCCATACCTAATGTAGTGTACATAAATTCTATATCATCTAATTCAACAATATCTAATTTACGTTTCGATAGAAAATGAGTCAATATACTTTCTATATCCATTTCTTTCCCTAAATATTGTTGCGCATGTGGAAAAAGCATTCCATAATAATTGTTATATGGTTCCCCATCTAAAATTAGAATATATTCAGGAGTAATTGTTGTTAAGTCAACATCTCCTACTTTTCTAATTATTTCATCATTTACCATTTCTATATAAAGATCTGTATCTAAACCCAAATGTACTTTAGAGAAATGTAACCCTTCATTTGTAGATACTATATGATTTGCTTTCATATTGCTATTATTCATGATTGATGTCGATATCATAAGTAAAAATGATAGTATGTTATAGTTGTTGTGACTTATATATTGTCTCTTTAGGTTCTGTGTTATATTAATAGAACAGTCTATTAATAGTTCCATGAATATAATATATTTAAATGTCTATGTAATTGAATTACATTTATAGTATCTGGTGTATCTGGTATATTGAGCGTACTTCTTGACAAGATAATCATTATACATTATATGACAAAATATGAGAGCTATATTCTTATCGAGAAATATGTATTGGTCCTGAAAAGGACCGTTTGTTTATTCTTAACAATAAGAACACTTTACGTGTTCTAGTTCTTTTTGATTGTTCCCACAGGTGTAGGGTTGATAATATCCGGTGAAAATATTGTGTTAGAGATAGATTCTCCACAATAATCCACCGGCGTAAACCCTCCATAAACAGGAACATAGCTCATCATTCGTCTGATATAATCATCATAAGTCTCTGGGGTTGGTGGTGGTTCTGTTGATGAAACAGCTGGCTTCATAATCAGCTCCACGATATGGCTCCACCGCCCTCCTAGCATAGGATCATTCAAATAATCTATTAAGCTTGACATTGTGAGATAATCAATAATGAATAAAAACATAAACAAACACACCATATATAGCAGAGGTATTGGATTGACCTACACACTATAAATAGATTCTATATAACATAGTATCGGTTTTTTTTACCTACTACATATTATACGTTATATATAGATTTTTATACACTCTAACTAATATTTTAATACAAGTATATATTTGGGGTAGGACTAGATATTGTTTTGACAAATTTGAGAGATATTTCTTATCGAAATATATGTAATGGCCCTAAAAAGGGCCGTTTTTTCAATGTTTATTTAATAAACATATTCTTTCCAAAATGACCTTGACCATCATTTAATGGTTTCTTCGTCTGGGTTGTATGGATTGTATGCTCCTCTTTCTTTTTCTCTTTCTTCTCTTTCTCATCTTTTCTGTCTTCCTTTTTATGATACGGCTCCTTCCTTTTCTTATGGCTTTGTCTATGCTTTTCTTCATCGGTACACAGTATCGGTTTTTTTTACCTACTACATATTATACGTTATATATAGGATTTTTATACACTCTAGATAATATTTTAATACAAGTGTAACATGTCTAATGTATAGCGCTACGGTAACCTACATTTAAATACTACATTAAAACAAAATAAACATAATCCATGCATATGTAAGAAATTGCTGTGTTCATAACATAGCTTACAGTAATATGTTTCTTTACCGCACCAATGACAAACATAACCTAACAGTTTATCCCAGATATCTGATTCACTATCAAAACAAATACTAATACCACAACATTGACAATCACCTTCTAATATAATAGTATGATTAAATTGTACTTCATAAAATCCCCCTGCTATATCTTTTAAATATATAGCCATATTGATTACTAAGTATAAAATATGAACTATGCTGGTGTAATGTTATATATGTTGTGAATGGACTAGATATTGTTTTGACAAACTTGAGAGATTTTTCTTATCGAGAAATATGTAGTGGTCCTGAAAAGGACCGTTTTATATGCAGCCCTAAAAAGGGCTATTTATATTTGGCCCTGAAAAGGGCCGTTTTATCAATACTAAACAATTAGTATAATTCCGGACATGATGCAGTTTCCACATCCACAGCATCCCAATTTTTTGCTGGTCTGCCGAAACCTGTCGTTTGATAAATTTCCGGATGTTGAGCCGCAGTTCTTGGGGACGGCATACCGAAGTAACGCATAACAGTATCCGTAGCTACAGGCATTTCAGCCTCGATCCCGAAGTAACGCGCAGCACTTTCAGATTTTATCGGGGTAGAATACCCCGGGCGTGGATCCGTCTCTGGTGTTGTCTCAATATCTGGAGAATCCGGAGATCTTTGGGGCTGTTCTCTAGGAGGTGGTGTACTTGGTGATCTTGGTGTCTGAGCCGTAGGCGGCTGTAACTGGAGATCTTGGAGTGTGGTCCCTAGGTGGAGATCTTGTAATTCGTGCCGCTGTATATGGTCTGTATCTCGGGTCATTGATATTCCTTTGGGCGTGCCGTGCCTGTCTAGATGCACGCCGTCTGCAGGCCAATTCGGTTGCCTCAGCTCTCAACAGATCCGATATCTCCAAATACAACTGTTCTTCATAACGCTGGATAGCCTCTAGCACTTTCATACGTCTGATTATATCGTCCATGTACAAATTCGACATGATGTATTCGTTGCGGTTAGGATAGCAGCAATGATAAAAATGATTAGCGTACGCGTTATTTTATAGGAAATTTTAGGATTGACCTCCATGCTAAAAATAACTTTTTTGTAAAAGTATAGTGTATGTTATTATTACATCGGATTGACCTACTTTACTAGTATAAAAAGTCAATATTGAAAAATAGGTTACACTCTTATTCACGATGAATGACCTACAAGATTTGTTATCTACAGCGATGAATAATACTGGACTCCCTTCAGATCCATATTATCAGCAACCCCCAGCAATGGTGTATCAACCAACACAGACTACACCACAACAAATACCTGTGCAAAATAAAGAAGAGGGCCAGATGAAAACCAAAGTACTCTTTGGTATATATGGAGAGTTACAAAGAATGAACATTAATTTGGCAACAATCGCTAATAATATTGAAAATGTAGCTCAAAGTAAAGCCACAAAAGTTCAAGAACCGCCGAAAATGTCAGCAGCGGAAATTAAATTAAATAAATTTTTCATGCAATGCGCTTGAAACTCCGGTAGTATGCGTATGTACAAAACCGGTGGAAATAGAAGTGTGTACCGATGAAGAAAAGCATAGACAAAGCCATAAGAAAAGGAAGGAGCCGTATCATAAAAAGGAAGACAGAAAAGATGAGAAAGAGAAGAAAGAGAAAAAGAAAGAGGAGCATACAATCCATACAACCCAGACGAAGAAACCATTAAATGATGGTCAAGGTCATTTTGGAAAAAATATGTTTATTAAATAAACATTGAAAAAACGGCCCTTTTTAGGGCCATTACATATATTTCGATAAGAAATATCTCTCAAATTTGTCAAAACAATATCTAGTCCTACCCCAAATATATACTTGTATTAAAATATTACTTAGAGTGTATAAAAATCTATATATAACGTATAATATGTAGTAGGTCAAAAAAACCGTTACTATGTTATATAGAATCTATTTATAGTGTGTAGGTCAATCCAATATTCCGCTAAAAATTATCTGTTCAATATGAAATTTATATCAGTTATCAAAAATGATTGGAAGACGATTACTACATACGGTTAGAGGAATCTATACACCTCAGAGTTCTAACTTTGTACTAGAGCCTGACAATTGGGACAACGATAATGAAGTCTCGTTTACATTGACAACAGGAGGTGGAAAGAAGATGAGTGGTGAATATTGCTCTACATGTCGGGGTAAACATTGTGGAGAATAGTTTTTATTTAAAACTATATATCAAAGGCCCTTTTCAGGGCCCCAAAATAAAATGAAATAAAAGCCTCTTGGATTTTGTCAAAGTATTATTTTATTATATATTACAATCACAACATCAAAATATAAAAATGAAATAACCACAATACATAACTAATACAGGTTATACAAATAATAATATGTACATCCAATACAATGAGTGTTATAAAGTTAACTCTATTTATAGGTATTTCAATGTCAATTTTATACCATATTAATTAGTGCCATTTTAATAACATAATTTTTAAAACACTGTATTGCCATACAATCATCTTATAGATTTAATAGTCTCTTTTTGCGAAATGCCTTCAATGGAACCCTCTCCTTAGTTGGGTCTTCAACTCGTGGCCTCTTTTTCAATGGTTCCTCACATTCATCTATGGTGTCCATAAGGGTCCTTTTTGGTTTTGGAGTCGAACAGGTCATATTCGGAAGCTCGCCTTTAAATGGTACTCCAGGTGAAATACCGGAATCCATTTCTACATCCATGATGTCCTCTACATCCCATATTTTATCGGCATTGGTGTTGGTTTGTGGTACAATTTCTGGTTCCTTACTAACCTCAAACCCGCTCGATTCAGGTTTATCATAGGTTGGATAAATAGTATTTTCCTTTTTCAATGTATATTTTTCAGGGCATGTAGTAGCATAATGTCCCGGTTTGTTACATTTATAACATGTTATATTATTTATAAACTTGGTCGGCTGTGTTTTGTTGATACATTCATTCGCATAGTGTCCTTTTTTCTTACAAATATAACAATAAATGTTTTTCTGGCCCTGTTCATTGCCATATGCTTTATACCATAATTCATTTAACTTCAAACTCATTTCATTTAATTGTTGTTGCATACTCATGATTGTTACTGAATGATTGTCAAAGTAGTGAATAAATAATGTCTATGAAATAACCTATATTTATAGTAAAAAACTGATGTAACTATATTTAGATAATTAAAATATAAATAGATAATGTTTATTAATAGCTCAAAAGAGTGTATATAAGAATAAAAATCAAAATAACAAATCAGTCATATAATAATGGCTACAAAATTAGTAGAATATTCAGATTCTTCTAGTAGTGATGAATCTTCAAATGAAGATTCTTCAAATGAAGATTCTTCAAATGATGATTCCTCAAATAAAATATTACATACTAAACAAACATATTATAAAATTAATGAATTGCAAAGTAGAAAATCGAGAAAATATAGATCTCAAAGTAAAGTATATGATTTAACGTTTAATCAATATGATAAACCATTTGACTTTACTAATGAATTATTTAACAATTTAGTAAAACAAATAAAAGAAAAATCAAACGTACAGCCAAATGATAAAATTAGATTTTCCATTACACACCCTACATTAGAATTTGGTATTCATATACCATTTAATGATGCTGAAAATATATCAGGAACAACATTATTGAATGAAATCGAAAGAGTAAGTCAAAGTAATAAAGAATTTAAAATACATGATAATGGTTTGAGAATAGAATTTACTCATACATCAATGCCTATTGGGGGTAGTAGAAAAACAATGCATCATGGTAGTGAAAAAGGCATCGATAATATGATAAATATAAAACGTAGTATTATTAAAATTGAAAATAGTGAAGATAGTATGTGTTTAGCTAGATCCATTGTTGTATGTATGTGTAAATTAAATACTGATAAAAGTGATGAATGGAAAAAAAAATGGGTTAAAATTAGAAAAACAGACAACCCTCTTCAAAAACAAGAAGCAGAAAAACTATTAAATAAAGTTGGTATAGACATAAACCAGAAATGTGGTATTGAAGAATATAAAATAATACAAAATGAAATATATCCGGAATATATTATTAAAATACACCAACAACATGGAAAAGGTGAACATTTATTTGAACCATATAGAATGTCTGATAATAGTAAAGTTATACATTTATATTATCATGATAATCATTATGATAGTATTATCTCAATCACAGGTTTTTTTGGTTATAGTTATTTTTGTGAATATTGTGATGTAGGGTATAGTAATAAAGAGTATCATAAATGTAATAATATATGTAAATGTTATTCGCATGAATTATGTGGAAAAAAAGAAAGTATTTATTGTAATAATTGTAGCCGGTGGTTTGTTAGTATATCATGTTATGAAAATCATAAAACAATTAAAGGAAAACATAAGAAAAATATATGTTCGTCTGTACAGTTATGTAAAAAATGTGATACTCTATTAATAGAAGGTAAAAAAATATATGCCCAGGGTTTAAGAAATGTAAATATTGTAAAGTAATAGTACCCTTGGGCCATGATTGTTATATACCGATATATGTATCTGAACCATTAAAACAAGGACCTAAAATAGTACCTTATATATTTTATGACTTTGAATGTCAATTTGATGATGGGGAACATAAACCAAATTATTGTGTAGCTCAACGGGCATGTGACAAATGTATTTGTAAATCAGTTACCGAATATTGTGACCATTGTAATAATATTGAAGGTGAAAAACAAATGATATTTGAAGGCATCAATACATTACAAGAATTCTGTAAATGGTTATTTAGTCCTATTCATAATTATTCAACAGTAATAGCTCATAATGGAAGAGGTTATGATACACAATTTGTTTTAAGATATTTAATTACACATGGTACAATTAAACCTGATTTAATTATGAATGGGAATAATATTATGTTATTAAAATATAAAAATATAAGATTAATAGATTCCTTAAATTTTATAGGGATACCTTTAGCATCATTCCCAAAAACATTTGGATTAAAAGAATTAGCTAAAGGTTGGTTTCCTTTTTGGGCAAATACTGATCAATATCAAAACTATATTGGTCCATATTTATCATTAGACTATTATAAACCAGGGTCTATGAAACCTGAAAATCGTGATATATTTATGAAATGGTATGATGATAAAATTAAAAATCAAGAATTTTTTGATTTTAGAAAAGAAATGAAACAATATTGTATATCAGATGTCAATATTTTAAGAAGAGGTTGTGGGGAATTTATAATACAATTTCTAAATAGCGATCAAATTAACCCCTTTAGAGAGGCAATAACATTACCTCAAGCTTGTAATAAAGCGTGGAGAAAAAATGATATGCCTAAAAATAGTCTTGGGGTTATATCTGATAGTGGATATCCTAACAAAACTAAATATTCTATTAAAGGGGTAAGATGGTTGCAGGCCTATAGTACTGATTTAAATAAGAAAATGTGTCATGCCTTAAATGGAGGTGAAAACAAAATAGGTAAATATCATGTAGATGGATATTGTGACGGTATAATATATGAATTTCTGGGTTGCTTATATCATGGGTGTGAGAAATGTTATCCAAATAGAAAATATATCAATCCATATACTAAAAAAACAATGCATCAACTGCATGAAGAAACTATTAAACGATTTAACGAATTAAAAATATTAGGTTATAAAATTATTTATATATGGGAATGTGATTTTGATAATTATAAGAATATCAATATCCAATATAAGAATAATATAAATGTATTATATCCATTTAGAGAGCCTATTAAACCTAGAGATGCTCTATTTGGAGGTAGAACAAATGCTGTAAAATTATATCATAAAATAAAAGATGATGAACAAATAAAATATGTTGATATATGTTCATTATATCCATATGTTAATAAATATAAAAAATATCCATGTGGACATCCAAATATATTAAGTCAAGAACAAATTGATATAAAATATATTAGTGACTATCAGGGTTTGATAAAATGCAAAATACTACCCCCTCAAACATTATGGATGCCTGTATTACCAATACATTGTAATAAAAAAATGATATTTACTCTATGTTATACATGTGCTAAGAATGAAGATGATTATTGCAAACATACAGAAAATCAAAGAGCGTTGATTGGTACATGGACAACTGTAGAAATACAGAAAGCGTTAGATAAAGGTTATCAAATATTAGAAATATATCAAATATGGCATTGGAGTGAATGGAGTTCAGATGTATATAAACAATATATCGATAAGTTTTTAAAAATGAAACAAGAGGCTAGTGGTTACCCAAATTGGGTTAAAAATGAAGATGATGAAAAGATGTTTAAAACTGATTATTTTGATGCAGAAGGTATTGTACTTGAAAATATTAAATATAATCCTGGTAAACGCGCATTTGCAAAAACTAGGCTTAACTGTTTATGGGGTAAAAATGCTCAAAATAACAAATTACCCCATTGTGAATATATTAGTAAAGTCTCAAGATTTTTTGATATTATGAATGATAGTAATATTGAGGTCAGTAGTATAGATATGTTTGATCATGATAATTTCATATTAATGAATTATAAAGATTTAACTGATGAAATTGAACCTCATGCTTCCGCTAATGTTGTGGCTGCTGCATTTGTAACTGCATATGCAAGATTAGAATTGTATGCAGTTCTTGAACTATTAGGTGATAGAGTATTATACTATGATACAGACAGTTGTATATTTGTATATAAACCAGGGGAATACAATATTCCTATTGTTGACAGTCGTTTAGGTAAATGGACTGATGAAGTACCTGATGGAAAAATTATAAGCTATGTTGGTTTAGGGCCTAACAATTATGGATATCAATATGATGTAAATGGTGTTATATTGACTAAATGTAAGGTAAAAGGAATTACCTTAGATTACAATACATCTCAAAAAGTAAACTTTGAATCTATGATTAAATGTATAAATGATAGAAACAATTATTCTATACATATCACATATGAATCTCGTATTAAAAAATCTAAAAATAGAAAGGTCACTAGTGAAACGCAGACAAAAACATTTCG
>CM026386.1:97933853-97964521 GCA_014843695.1 Archivesica marissinica
GGTGCATAGAGAATTTGTACACAAACATTACTTATCAATATCAAAATCTATTTTTGATGAAATAAAAATATATATAACAGGAGAATCAGGCACCTCTATTAACTTTGTTAGTGGTAAGACAATATTAACATTACATTTTAGACAAAGGAAACAAATATGAATATTACAAATTCTTTTTATGTAACATTATTAAGTGATAAAGCCGAACGTTCAACAAATAAAAGTGATTTTACAACTAAATTAGCTAAAACAATTAATTTTAAAAAAGAAGAATGGAATGTTGCATTAGTTGAACTAATTATACCATCACATGTAATTAACATAAATGCTACAAATGATTCTTTTTATTTAGCAGTAAGAAATATTAAAACAAAATCAATTAATTATAAACATGAAACTGTCTGGCTAGAGGATACAATTCGCCCTGATTTTCAATATGTATCTTTAATGGAAAAAACACTAAATAAAACAAGCATGCGTGTATATTTGAAGGATCGAGAACCATTTTTGGGTAAATATTCTAATAATATTTTTTCATTTAATTGTAATGGCGGTTATACACATATCGACCATTTATTAGAGGTAATTAATAGTCAAATAGACAAATATTTCGCAAAGGCTTTATTAACTTTAGATTATGATGTTTATAAAACTACTAAAACAGGTGTTATTATAAAATTAGTTTATGATCATACTACAAAAAGAATATTTTTAAAATCGAATGATAATAATCATATTGGATTAATTTTTCATAAAGACATCATTGCAAAATTTGGTGGAAGTTTAGATAATCTTAATGTAAAAAACTACGGTATTTTTTTAAAAAATAATAGAGAGGATATTTTTAAATATAATGTAGACTTAAATATAAATTTTAATAATTTGTTTATTTATAGTGATATAGTAGAACACACAATAGTAGGCCATACAGAAAGTCAATTATTAAGAATTATTGAATATCAAACATCTATTGTTAATAATAATAATCATTTAGAATTTAAAAATTACCATTATTTACCTGTAAGTAAATCTAATTTTGATGAACTTACTATATTAATAAGAGGCGACACTGGTGAAGAGGTTCATTTTATGAAAGGTCTTACAATTGTAAAGCTGCATTTTAAAAAATTCTAATGTTGCCTGTATATAGAGGTCGAGGTAAACAATATGGATATGGAGTAGGAAGTATAATAAAAGGTATAACCAAAAAAACAATACCTCTATTAGAACCAATAGGTAAAAATATTTTAAACACACTTAAACATGATGGGGTAAATGAAAGTATTGGAGCATTTACAGATATTATTCATGGAAAAAATGTAAAGCAGGTTGTTGAGGATAGAGGGTTACAAACAATTAAAAAAATAAGTAGAAATCTATTGTCTGGTTTAGATAATTCTATTCAAGGAAGAAAAACAAAAACAAAATCATCTAAGAAAAAAACTATAAAATCAAATGGAGGTAAGAAAAAATTTCATTTGAAAAAAAAGAAACGAAGAAGTAAGGTTAATAAAAGAGCATTAGATATATTTGATTAAATATGATGGAACATGGTTCATGTGGTTGTAGTAAGAGTGAATTAGATGTTAATAGTGTACCTCCTACCATGGCTTCTATGGTAGAAGAAGTACAGATTGCGCAGAAGCAGGTAGCCCAATTGTTAACCCTAGAAATAATGACGGTCCTATAGAATGTATGATTCCTGCACAAACACAAAAATGGACTGATGTTAATCAGTCATATTTAAGATTAAGATTAAAAATTACAAAAGAGGATGGTCTGATATTGAGGATGATACTAATTTATCTACAATTAACAATTTTTTTTATAGTTTATTCAGCAGTATTGATTTATACTTGAATAATAAATTAATTCCATGTACAGATAAATATGGGTACAAAGCTTATTTTGAAAATTTACTAGGGACATCAGCTCAAAATAAAATTAGCATACTAAATGATTTAGAATTGTTTAGATTAGACAGAGCAGGCGATGTTACAAAAAATACAAAAGCTAATGGAGGTGGGGGTTGGTTAGATAGAAAACTAAAAATTACTAAGAAAAATTTAGAAATGTGTGGGAAAATACATCTTGATTTATTTTTACAAGAAAAACATCTACCTAATGGAATAGATATAAGACTTAAACTAAATAGAGCTACTACCGAATTTTGTTTGATGGGGTCAGATGCTAAGGGTAAAATATATATCCTAGAAGCTGCTTATAATGTTAGAACTGTTACACTAGCTCCTACAGTAGCTAATAATTTATATCAAAATATTCACAAAAGTAATATGAAAATACGAATTAGAAGAGCTGTAATAAAAACATTTACAATTACAGCAGGTTTACAATCTAAAATTGATGATTATACCTTTTTAGGTCAAATGCCTAAACGAATTTTTATAGGAATGGTTAAAAATTCTGATATGAATGGAAATCCAACCACAAACCCATTTAATTTTCAACATTTTAAAATATCTAAAATAGATATTAGTTTAGATGGTAAAAGTATTCATAATAAAACACTAGAACCTGATTTTACTAGTGTTACAAATAAAAAAACTTTACAATCATATTTCACACTATTGAATGCTATGGGAGCTAATATGCATGATGATTCATTTGGATTTCCACTAAAAGAATATGAAAATGGACATACATTGTGGGGATTTGATTTAACAGCCGATCAAGGAAGTGAAGAAGGACATCTACACACTATAAAAACAGGCAACCTACGAATTGAATTGGGTTTTAGTGAAGCACTAGCAGACCCTATAAACGTTATTATATATGCTGAATATGATAATCAAATAGAAATTAACAGTATCAGAGAAGTGATTACAGATTATTAACAATGGATACATATTCACTACAATATTTATTGGATAAATCTACTATATTAAAACATTTAAATGGAATTGTGTGCGCAAAAGATGAACTAGCTATGGAACAATATACACAAAAAACATATATTGTGAACACAGATGATTCAAACCAACCAGGAAAACATTGGGTGTTAATATATTTCATGGAGGACATTGGATTTTATTTCGATTCTTATGGAAATACACAACATATAAAAGAAGAAATTGTGAACTTTATGAACAAAAATTGTAAAAAATGGACAAAAAATTGTATTAGAATTCAAAGCACATATAGTGTTATGTGTGGTGTATTTTGTTTATTTGCACTTGATATGTTAGTTAGAGGTATTGATTTAAAACAATTACTAAAAAATATGTTCTATACAAATAATGAATATTTGTATAAAAATGACATTATTATTAAAACTTGGTTTGATAAACATTATGGAAAATTATATGAACATGGTATATTGATGAAGGAACTAGACACTGTTTATGTTAATTATAACCAAGGTTGTAAATGTGAAAAAACTTTAAATTAACATGTATTCAAATTAACATGTATGTTACTAATGTTTTAGTTATTAGTTAATTAGTTATTAGTAAATAAAAAATATTATATTGAAAATCACGTGTTATGTTTTTATAGTAGTCACTAGGGATGGAACTATGGGGGCATGTCAAACATGTGCATGTGTATAAATCCCCCATAGCGCCATAAAAAAAATCCCCCATACTGCCATCCACCTCGGTAATATTATATTGAAAATTTTTATGTGTTATGTTTTTTTAGTAGTCACTAGGGATGGAACTATGGGCATGTCTAGGGATGGCATGTGGCCAAACTTGGCCATATTCAATAGACATTGGCCATAGTGCCATCCTATACTACTTATGCTACACCAATATATATGTCTATGCTACACCCATATCTGTATTTATGCTACACCCATATCTGTGTTTATGCTACACCCATATCTGTTTCTATGCTACACCCATATCTGTTTTTATGCTACACCCATATCTGTGTTATGCTACACCATATCGGTTGTTTATGCTAAACCCATATCTGCGTTTATGCTACACCCGTATCTGTATTTATGCTACACCCATATCTGTGTTTATGCTACACCCATATCTGTGTTTATGCTACACCCATAGCTGTGTTTATGTTACACCCATATATGTGTGTATGCTACACCCATATGTGTGTTTATGCTACACCCATATCTGTGTTTATGCTACACCAATATATATGTCTATGCTACACCCATATCTGTATTTATGCTACACCCATATCTGTGTTTATGCTACACCCATATCTGTTTCTATGCTACACCCATATCTGTGTTTATGCTACACCCATATCTGTGTTTATGCTACACCCATATCTGTGTTTATGCTACACCCATATCTGCGTTTATGCTACACCCGTATCTGTATTTATGCTACACCCATATCTGTGTTTATGCTACACCCATATCTGTGTTTATGTTACACCCACAGCTGTGTTTAAGCTACACCCATAGCTATGTTTATTCCACACCCATAGCTGTGTTTATGCTACACCCATATCTGTGTTTATGCTACATCCATATCTGTGTTTATGCTACACCCATAGCTGTGATTCAACAATAATCACAGACAATGTTCAACTCCAAAACCCAGTATATGATTTCATCTCTGTATTCTACTGAAAAAATGGTGACCGATTATTACCACATACATTTAATTACTAGAAACAAACTATTTAATTGAATATTGTCACATTGGTATTACTGGGGTTATTTATTATATATATGGATACTTCTAGTTTTGCAGGTGTTATTTATTATATATATGGATACTTCTAGTTGTGCAGGTGTTATTTATTATATATATGGATACTTCTAGTTGTGCAGGTGTTATTTATTATATATATGGATACTTCTAGTTGTGCAGGTGTTATTTATTATATATATGGATACTTCTAGTTGTGCAGGTGTTATTTATTATATATATGGATACTTCTAGTTGTGCAGGTGTTTTATTATATATATGGATACTTCTAGTTGTGCAGGTGTTATTTATTATATATATGGATACTTCTAGTTGTGCAGGTGTTATTTATTATATATATGGATACTTCTAGTTTTGCAGGTGTTATTTATTATATATATGGATACTTCTAGTTGTGCAGGTGTTATTTATTATATATATGGATACTTCTAGTTGTGCAGGTGTTATTTATTATATATATGGATACTTCTAGTTGTGTAGGTGTTATTTATTATATATATGGATACTTCTAGTTTTGTAGGTGTTATTTATTATATATATGGATACTTCTAGTTGTGCAGGTGTTATTTATTATATATATGGATACTTCTAGTTGTGCAGGTGTTATTTATTATATATATGGATACTTCTAGTTGTGCAGGTGTTATTTATTATATATATGGATACTTCTAGTTTTGCAGGTGTTATTTATTATATATATGGATACTTCTATTTTAGTTGTGTAGGTTTTTTATTATATATATGGATACTTCTAGTTTTGCAGGTGTTATTTATTATATATATGGATACTTCTAGTTGTGCAGGTGTTATTTATTATATATATGGATACTTCTAGTTGTGTAGGTGTTATTTATTATATATATGGATACTTCTAGTTGTGCAGGTGTTATTTATTATATATATGGATACTTCTAGTTTTGCAGGTGTTATTTATTATATATATGGATACTTCTAGTTGTGCAGGTGTTATTTATTATATATATGGATACTTCTAGTTGTGCAGGTGTTATTTATTATATATATGGATACTTCTAGTTGTGCAGGTGTTATTTATTATATATATGGATACTTCTAGTTGTGCAGGTGTTATTTATTATATATATGGATACTTCTAGTTGTGCAGGTGTTATTTATTATATATATGGATACTTCTAGTTGTGCAGGTGTTATTTATTATATATATGGATACTTCTAGTTGTGCAGGTGTTATTTATTATATATATGGATACTTCTAGTTGTGCAGGTGTTATTTATTATATATATGGATACTTCTAGTTGTGCAGGTGTTATTTATTATATATATGGATACTTCTAGTGTGTAGGTGTTATTTATTATATATGGATACTTCTAGTTGTGTAGGTGTTATTTATTATATATATGGATACTTCTAGTTTTGCAGGTGTTATTTATTATATATATGGATACTTCTAGTTGTGCAGGTGTTATTTATTATATATATATATATATTTATATATATGGATACTTCTAGTTTTGCAGGTGTTATTTATTATATATATGGATACTTCTAGTTTTGCAGGTGTTATTTATTATATATATGGATACTTCTAGTTGTGTAGGTGTTATTTATTTATATATGGATACTTCTAGTTTTGCAGGTGTTATTTATTATATATATGGATACTTCTAGTTGTGCAGGTGTTATTTATTATATATATGGATACTTCTAGTTGTGTAGGTGTTATTATTATATATATGGATACTTCTAGTTGTGCAGGTGTTATTTATTATATATATGGATACTTCTAGTTTTGCAGGTGTTATTTATTATATATGGATACTTCTAGTTGTGCAGGTGTTATTTATTATATATATGGATACTTCTAGTTTTGCAGGTGTTATTTTATATATATGGATACTTCTAGTTGTGCAGGTGTTATTTATTATATATATGGATACTTCTAGTTGTGCAGGTGTTATTTATTATATATATGGATACTTCTAGTTGTGCAGGTGTTATTTATTATATATATGGATACTTCTAGTTGTGTAGGTGTTATTTATTATATATATGGATACTTCTAGTTGTGCAGGTGTTATTTATTATATATATGGATACTTCTAGTTGTGCAGGTGTTATTTATTATATATATGGATACTTCTAGTTGTGTAGGTGTTATTTATTATATATATGGATACTTCTAGTTTTGCAGGTGTTATTTATTATATATATGGATACTTCTAGTTTTGTAGGTGTTATTTATTATATATATGGATACTTCTAGTTTTGTAGGTGTTATTTATTATATATATGGATACTTCTAGTTGTGCAGGTGTTATTTATTATATATATGGATACTTCTAGTTGTGCAGGTGTTATTTATTATATATATGGATACTTCTAGTTGTGCAGGTGTTATTTATTATATATATGGATACTTCTAGTTGTGCAGGTGTTATTTATTATATATATGGATACTTCTAGTTTTGCAGGTGTTATTTATTATATATATGGATACTTCTAGTTTTGTAGGTGTTATTTATTATATATATGGATACTTCTAGTTTTGTAGGTGTTATTTATTATATATATGGATACTTCTAGTTGTGCAGGTGTTATTTATTATATATATGGATACTTCTAGTTGTGCAGGTGTTATTTATTATATATATGGATACTTCTAGTTGTGCAGGTGTTATTTATTATATATATGGATACTTCTAGTTGTGTAGGTGTTATTTATTATATATATGGATACTTCTAGTTTTGCAGGTGTTATTTATTATATATATGGATACTTCTAGTTTTGCAGGTGTTATTTATTATATATATGGATACTTCTAGTTTTGTAGGTGTTATTTATTATATATATGGATACTTCTAGTTGTGCAGGTGTTATTTATTATATATATGGATACTTCTAGTTGTGCAGGTGTTATTTATTATATATATGGATACTTCTAGTTTTGCAGGTGTTATTTATTATATATATGGATACTTCTAGTTTTGCAGGTGTTATTTATTATATATATGGATACTTCTAGTTGTGTAGGTGTTATTTATTATATATATGGATACTTCTAGTTTTGCAGGTGTTATTTATTATATATATGGATACTTCTAGTTTTGCAGGTGTTATTTATTATATATATGGATACTTCTAGTTGTGTAGGTGTTATTTATTATATATATGGATACTTCTAGTTGTGTAGGTGTTATTTATTATATATATGGATACTTCTAGTTTTGCAGGTGTTATTTATTATATATATGGATACTTCTAGTTGTGCAGGTGTTATTTATTATATATATGGATACTTCTAGTTTTGCAGTGTTATTTATTATATATATGGATACTTCTAGTTTTGTGAGGTTATTTATTATATATATGGATACTTCTAGTTTTGCAGGGTTATTTATTATATATATGGATACTTCTAGTTTTGTGAGGTTATTATTATATATATGGATACTTCTAGTTTTGCAGGGTTATTTATTATATATATGGATACTTCTAGTTTTGCGGGGTTATTTATTATATATATGGATACTTCAGGTGTTGCAGGGTTATTTATTATATATATGGATACTTCTAGTTTTGTGTGGTTATTTATTATATATATGGATATTTCTAGTGTTGCGGGGTTATTTATTATATATATGGATACTTCTAGTTTTGCAGGGTTATTTATTATATATATGGATACTTCTAGTTTTGTGGGGTTATTTATTATATATATGGATACTTCTAGTGTTGTGGGGTTATTTATTATATTTATGGATACTTCTAGTGTTGTGGGGTTATTTATTATATATATGGATATTCCAAGTGTTGCGGGGTTATTTATTATATATATGGATACTTCTAGTTTTGTGGGGTTATTTATTATATTTATGGATACTTCTAGTTTTGCAGGGTTATTTATTATATATATGGATACTTCTAGTTTGTGGGGTTATTTATTATATATATGGATACTTCTAGTTTTGTGGGGTTATTTATTATATATATGGATACTTCTAGTTTGTGGGGTTATTTATTATATATATGGATACTTCTAGTTGTATGGAGTTATTTATTATATATATGGATACTTCTAGTTTTGTGGGGTTATTTATTATATTTATGGATACTTCTAGTATTGTGGTGTTATTTATTATATATATGGATACTTCTAGTTGTGTGGGGTTATTTATTATATATATGGATACTTCTAGTTTTGTGGGGTTATTTATTATATATATGGATACTTCTAGTACTGTGGGGTTATTTATTATATATATGGATACTTCTAGTTTGTGGGGTTATTTATTATATATATGGATACTTCTAGTATTGTGGGGTTATTTATTATATATATGGATACTTCTAGTTGTGAGGTTATTTATTATATTTATGGATACTTCTAGTTTTGTGGGGTTATTTATTATATATATGGATACTTCTAGTGTTGTGGGGTTATTTATTATATATATGGATATTTCTAGTTTGTGGGGTTATTTATTATATTTATGGATACTTCTAGTTTTGCAGGGTTATTTATTATATATATGGATACTTCTAGTTTGTGGGGTTATTTATTATATATATGGATACTTCTAGTTTTGCAGGGTTATTTATTATATATATGGATACTTCTAGTATTGTGGGGTTATTTATTATATATATGGATACTTCTAGTATTGTGGGGTTATTTATTATATTTATGGATACTTCTAGTATTGTGGGGTTATTTATCATCTTTCGGGATATTTCAAGCAGTGTAAGGTTATTTATCATCTTTCGGGATATTTCAAGTATTGTAAAGATATTTATCATCTTTCGGGATCTTTCTTCTAGGTTCGGAGATATTTATTTGTCGCCCGGGATATTTCTAGTTGGTTTTGAGTAGTTGAATGTCAATCACCCTGACCGTTTGAATAAATTCAGTCACACCTCTAAAAGTGTCTTTGTAGCCTCATAAATTGTGTATCAAAATATGTATTTAATGGGTAATCTGTTTAATTGCAGATCCCCCATTGACTGTTACATTGTCTGGTGATGCCAATGTCATTGCCAATGGAGTAAACAAGATCAGTTTAACATGTACGGGAAGCGAGGCCAATCCTGTTTCAAGTATTACATGGAAAAGTGGTAATATTATAATTACCAGTGACAAGCAGATATCTAACCCAGCTGGATCGTATAATGGTCAGTCGACAATACAGGAACTCAGTATAACACCAACGCGTGACATGGACAGGGAACAATATAAATGTGAAGTTAAGAATATTGTTAGCCAGACACTGACGAGCCAGTCCAAAACACTCAACCTGTTATGTAAGTATATGTTAGCCAGACACTGACGCGCCAGTCCAAAACACTCAACCTATCATGTAAGTATATGTTAGCCAGACACTGACGAGCCAGTCCAAAACACCCAACCTGTCATGTATGTATATGTTAGCCAGACACTGACGAGCCAGTCCAAAACATTCAACCTGTCATGTATGTATATGTTAGCCAGATACTGACGAGCCAGTACAAAACACTCAACCAGTCATGTATGTATATGTTAGTCAGACACTGACGAGCCAGTCCAAAACACTCAACCTGTCATGTAAGTATATGTTAGCTAGACACTGACGAGCCAGTCCAAACACCCAACCTGTCATGTATGTATATGTTAGCCAGACACTGACGAGCCAGTCCAAAACATTCAACCTGTCCTGTAAGTATATGTTAGCTAGACACTGACGAGCCAGTCCAATACACTCAACTTGTCATGTAAGTATATGTTAGCTCAGACACTGACGAGCCAGTCCAAAACACTCAACCAGTCATGTAGGTATATGTTAGTCAGACACTGACGAGCCAGTCCAAAACACTCAACCTGTCATGTATGTATATGTTACCCCAAACACTGACGAGCCAGTCCAAAACACTCAACCTGTCATGTAATTATATGTTAGCCCAGACACTGACGCGCCAGTCCAAAATACTCAACCTGTCATGTAAGTATGCGTGTACAAATGGGCTCAATATAACGGATACATATACACACATACTTAATATGTAATGAAATTCACGTAATACACGCATGCTTAATATGTAATGTAGATATTGAAACATTCTTACTCTGCAATGGAATAATACTACATACCAAATCTGTAATGTATGTACACACACCTACTTAATCTGTATTATAAATATTAGGTATACAAACCTACTTAATCTGTAGTATAAATATTAGGTATACAAACCTACTTTATCTGTATTATAAGTATTAGGTATACAAACCTACTTTATCTGTATTATAAGTATTAGGTATACAAACATACTTAATATGTATTATGAGTATTAGGTATACAAACCTACTTAATCTGTATTATAAGTATTAGGTATACAAACATACTTAATCTGTATTATAAGTATTAGGTATACACACATACTTAATCTGTATTATAAGTATTAGGTATACAAACATACTTAATCTGTATTATAAGTATTAGGTATACAAACCTACTTTATCTGTTTTATGACTATTAGGTATACAAACCTACTTAATATGTATTATAAGTATTAGATATACAAACATACTTAATATGTATTATAAGTATTAGATATACAAACATACTTAATATGTATTATAAGTATTAGATATACAAACATACTTAATATGTATTATAAGTATTAGATATACAAACATACTTAATCTATAATGTATGCAATATACATAATCTGTAAGTTAGGTGTAGATACATACATATTCTGTACTGTAGGTATATGTACATGCTTAATATGCGATGTAGGTATGCAAGTACTTAATCTTTAATGTAGGTATTTCTACATGCTTAATTTGCGATGTACGAATGCAAGTACTTAATCTGTAATGTAGGTATATGTACATACTTAATCTGCAACGTATGTATGCAAGTACTTAATATGTAATGTAGGTATATGTACATACTTAATATGCAACGTAAGTATGCAAATACTTAATCTGTAATGTAGGTATAGAACTATATTTAATCTGTAATTTAGGTGTAGAAATATATTTAATCGTTAAAATGTTAGGTGTATATACATACTTAATATGTAATGTAGGTACAACACATACTTAATATGTAATTAAAACATACAAGCAAACTTAACCTGTATAGCTTGGCCGAATAACGGTTGCTAACACATTAACCGCACTCTGTACGGTCCCGTAGCGCAAAGACGTGTTTCAGTAACATAGCATAATGCTACACAAGCTCCCTTAATATTGTTTTGGGTGTAATCATTAACATACCACAGCCGAGGCTATTTTCCACACGTCCGTCAAACCATCATAACAATCCAGTCAACATAAACATGTTCAGTGCAAGAGTTTTGGTTTCTCCATTCATACGGTGCTTGAAAGAAACCGTGTACATAGGTGGTCGACCACATACATGTTTTGATATTTTCATTTTTGATTACCCCTGTTGTGTTTGCAAATGGTCGTCTGATGAAATCCCCAGTTTCGTATTTTGAGCACATGCTCGATGCAGTACCACCAATGTCACAAATTATAACGTTCACTAATTCTAAACATCCATTTTCAGCATCCAGAAGCAATGGCGAAAATGACTCGCAAACTGTCCACTACCTACCACCTATTGCTATTCATATATTGACTAAAACTTCACAAATGTGTCCGACAAGCTCACGGTCGACGATAATATCAATTTATCGAATTTGCTTGTTACTACTCCATTACAAAAACAATATTCCGGGACATATGTTTGCTCTTATTTCAGAGATTTACATTCACGTGTGTTTATCTGCCGAGAAAGTGATATAAATTTATTAAATTAGATTGAATGTTTATATTTTATGACGACCATAATATGTACCTAGGAGTTGGCAGCATTTAAAAGCAATACGTGTTGCTGGGCGTATCGCAAACATAATGAAATAATACTGTGTCGGTCGGTAATCGGCTGTCGATTTATGTACGGACTGATTTGATTCATAACAGTTACCAATATCTGTTGACTATCCTGCGAACGAGTGAAATACCTATTTCTTATGCAGATAACTTTCTGTTTTTTAACAAATGATTCGATCAAACCATAGATCAAACTCTTACAATGAAATCCTACATATGTTTTCAGGAGATAGTTTGCATCATCCTTCAATGATCTTGATTATATTCTAGTATGTATATAGGTTATTTCATGTGCTTTCAGTGCATATATATACTATAATTAGTATTGGGGCAACTACCATGCCATTGATTGATCAAAAGGGTAACTAATTGGATATGTTCATGTGGAAAACTTTGTAATTATTTGATTTATCTGGAATGATATATCACGATAAAAAAGGGATTATCGTGGACTTTCGTTTTTTATTGCTTTCGTCAGTAGATCTGTTTCGTGAATACTTCCTGTTATATTGCAACAACTGGTAGTCATAAGCATAACGCTGCGAGAATAAATGGTGCGATGGCATTGCTTGCAACCAGTGAATAGAGCGTGTTATACCACTGGTATATAGTTAGTGGAACGCATAGAATCAATTACATTTTCTTAGTACACTATCCCAATGCTTGAACGATATCTTGAGATCTTATAGCATATGTAGCATACGTGATTGACATCAATGAGATAGTATTGTTGTAAGTGGGTAATTAGAGTGTAATTACACTAGTGCACCAGTATTTTGTTATAGATACGTTGTTTTATTAATTCTGTTTCACATATGCAAAACATCATCATAAGTGTTAGTAGTGTCTACAGCTGACATCCTACATTTAACAGGTGTGTTCATATTTCAGTTAGCCCGTTGATTCAACCAATGCAGAACATTATCACAATTGATGTAAGTGTGTATAGCATACATACTCCAGTCTTCTGTAAACTAACATCCTCATTAATAAGACAGATATAATGGAGATATTGTGTTTAACAGTTGTGTTCACATTTCAGTTAGCCCGCTGATTCAAACAATGCAGGATATTATTGTAGTAGAGGGCAATTACAGCATACTGCATTGTGAAGCATCCAGTAAACCAGTGTCTACATTCAAATGGTTCAAGAATGGACAAGGCAGTGTTATTCATCAAGGTGTCGGTACCAGTGGCAGCAATAGACTGTCCTACACCATTAGCGAGGTTAAGAGGACAGATGCTCCAACATACAGATGTAATGCAGATAATGGAATACAACCAGTTGATAATAAACAAGCTGTTCTTACTGTACAATGTAAGTATATATAGTACTAATAAGTAATTGTCAGATTGTTTTCAGTTGAAACAAGAATTATTTATTAGCCAATCAAATGTTACTCGATTGTATTCCCTGTCGTAAGTGGACGGAGAGTGTGTGACGTTGTCCTTCCATCTATATATCCATATATTCATACACACACAATTACTTATGTTGCTAGAACAGAAAGTGCAAACGGACTAATTAATTAAACTAGTGTTGTAAAATCTTGTTGTGCAATCAAGTTGAAAGAAACAAATACAACATGGGTGAACATTCATTTTATTTTGTACACATCTGTATATTTATACTGACTTACATCCAGCCATAATTGATTGTGTCCGTCTCGAATTTGCGTTTGTAGTCGATATTATCGTCATTCATTGTGACATTTTAGAAATCACCATAGTAAATCATGTATCAGGCAAGGTTCAGAATATTAGCTTCAATATCACACTTTGATGTCGTCGATCCTTCTTATACATGTAATGCTATTAAAATATATCACCACAGATCATGTCCATAATAAGACGTGTTGCAATGAAGAGCAAAGCAAGGACAATAACACATCATGGTCACAGTTTGATGTGTTCATTGATATTTCCTATAGGATTTCAACTTTCAAAACCAACTTGGTCCGAGCTAAATCGTAAATAATTATTTCACATTATCCTTTCGACACGGTTGTGTTTAATATCCAAATCAAATGGCTATCCGAAAACATTATCATTTAGCATAATTATTAAATATAACAACTATAGTAATATAATCGAGTATCAGAAAGATAAATAAGACAGATAGTTAACACAGCCGAACAGGTACTGTGTTTGCTTCCGTGTAGTTGTTTGTGTGTGTGTTCGCTTGGTTATCTGATAGCAGGATTACGCAATCATCATTTGGAGGAATTGAGTGATAGAGTGATATTGGAATATTTAATCAAATTGAACGGTCGTCTTACATTTCAATTAGCATTATCAAAAGTATCGCGAACTATGTTTGTGCAAACGACTTAACATATAACCTTCTTGAAAAGTATCATGTGTATTTAAAGCATTGGGATGCACACAGATACTGTACCAAACCCATGGTGGCTGACTTATTTCTATTTATAGATTATGTGAAACGTTTCATTTTTAATTCCACATGCTAATATTTCATCCTGAAATTTAACATGTACACATGGCCTTGGCATGATAGCAGAACTAGTCAGTATCTCGACAGGGGGGTATATATGGGCAATGTAATGAGATTCTTATTTAGTAACAAAAGATAATCTGGAAAATATTAAAGCCGGAATTAATCAGAAAAAAACTAAGTCATGTTGTGGAATAAAGTCTAGCAATTCTATGTATTTCTCGCATACAACTTCGTAAGAACAGGCAATCACTGATTACGAATTTGTGAAATAAACGTAAGCGTGTTAATTTATATGCTACATATTCACATATTCATTTAATGGTATGCATACTGTTAACATGTGAACAGTATGTGTGTATGTTCCTTCTTAAAAGGGAAATTTCATTCAACACGCAAAACAACTAAACAGGCTGCTTATAACTATATTGTCAGACCTACATTAGAATATTGCTCATCAGTATGGGGTCCACACACACAGAAAGACAATGACAAAGTTGCAACTATTCAAAATCAGGCTGCACGCTTTGTCACCAACACATACAGCAAGACCCCGGGCACAGTCACAAATATAATGAATGATCTGAAATGGAACTCCTTAGAAAGTAGACGAAAAACAAGTAAATAATCATGTGGCTGTCAATCCATCACACTATCTCACACCTTACAGTCACGACATTACCATCATTTGGAATATCAAATTCCATTCACAACTGACTATTTCAAGTGCTCATACTTTCCGAGAACAATTGTTCAATGGAACATACTGCCATCTCATGTAGTCAGTGCTGACTCTATCGCAGCGCTGGCTGCATCGATGATGACGCGACAACATAACACACTTATTTTTATCTTGTTCTTAACTACTAACCTCTATTTACACACTTCTAGTATATGTACATAGTGTAGGCTTAAGGGCTTTTAAGGTTTAAGGTGTGTTTGCATCTTTTTTTATCACACTGTCAGTGACCTCTGTGGTGGATTTACTTTTCTATACCCCACACATGACCATAATAACTCAATTATTGACTGTTAGCCATTAACAGAAAAAAAGAAGAAAATGTTATGAACGAGCAAAATAAATGATAATAAAAATGCACTGATGGAATGAATACACGCGGACATAACCAACCTGTCGAAAATATAAATTAATGAAACTAAACATTTCCTAGAAATGTATTTGTGATTAGATATGTCATACTAATTCCAGATGTTAAATATTTGGTAAACGGTGCATTGTTTTATGTGGAACACATAACAACGAATTAAACACATCAGCTTAAGTCTGTTATCAACAATAACAACAACAACAATACCTTTATCGCATTAAACATTCATGCACTGTCTATACCAAGTACAGGTATACATGTAGGTAACGGCATGGATTTCCAATAGAGAAAGATGTTAATATACTCAATGCTTATACTAATTTTAGTTTCTATATACATTTGCGGAATATATGTATTTTGCTATATTTCTTCCAATAATATATGATTTTTCTGACATCAAATTAGTGCAAAACTGTACCAGTTTTAAAAAAGTATGTCTCTAACCGCCCTGAATTATTAATAGACGAATACCAGCTTTGATAATATATATATAATAGTCATATTATAGTTTATCAACATATTAAATTGGTTCTACCATAATTATATACAATAACCCACATTGTTCGAGAATATGTGTTATATGATAAGCCCAGTTACACTTATTGTACATAATACCAATATCTACATCAGTTTTAAGAACATGATAAGTTTTAAACAGAAATGACTGATTATTCAAAGTTAGTAGTTTACTCCAATATTTGATATTTACTAATCTTCTATGTATATACATTGGGATTCTATTCAATATTTAAATGATTGAACTATTTCAATGTTTGAATTATAGATGAAAAAATTATATTAAATATGTCGGCCATTTTCAAAAATCATTACTTTGGTTTTTATTGACATTAAGGTGTAAACCCCATGTGTGACAGTACTTTTCAATAGCATTTACATTGACTGCAATGACACTGGAGCATGTGCAAAGACTATTGCATCATCAGCGAACAACAAAAGATTTGTACATCATCAATATTTAAGATACCATCAATATTGCTATTTATAGTTGTCAATATATCGTTAAAAACAACATAATAGGCTACTGGCCGGGTCCACCTGTTTGACCCCGATATGTGAGTTTTCTAACACGACAGAAATAAAATTTGACGTTTTATGCACGAAATCGTCTAGCAGAATGAACCATTCAATACATTTACACTTGATAATTAAAGCACACATACCATGAAAACCCCATGCAAGTACTGACCTAAACAACCACTTTACGGAATACGTTCCGCGTAAAGACACATAATTCACGCTATGCTTCGTAATTCATGAAATGTATACATGAAATAACGTTATATTTATGCTTAAATTTGAAGAACAATAACGCATAAATGGGACTTTAACGCGACAAACACCATTATCGAACGGTTCACAATGGTATGAGAGATACTCGCATTATTCGCCATTGAAATTATCAGCGGGTTTTTTCGCAATATCGTCTTTAAAATAGAGCAACGACTACGAACCATTTTGCATAGCATACATTTATGACGCTGATTGAGCGCGAGGCATACATGGTAATATATAAATTATATGTTTGTAATGATACTGAAATGAAACTCGCACACTTGCTCACATTACAGTAAAACAAATATAGTTTATTCCACCCGTGGTCTATCAAAAAATACAATGCGGCGGATAGTTTACAGGACGTGTGGTTCTTCGGTCCGCCCGTGATGAAGATCTGAATCCGATTGTCAGGTAACTCATCCGACAAGTAACCTAAATAAGCGCCCAGTGTTGGTTTCCAATTATCTAGTGCCGTAAATTATACAAATACGAATAGAACTGAAATCGAGCTTGGGCCGGTGTGCAATCACTACCAGTAACGTAGCCAGAGGCACATTTTAACCGAGCCAATCTAGGGATCCGGAGGCATGTTCCCCTTTAAAATTATTGGGGTATAGAAGCGATTTCCTGAGTTTTCTAATTTAATGTGTTTAGACGTATATTTATGTACTGGCCTTTCAGCTCTCAATCAGTCAACATTTTATACAGTATACTAGGGATATTTTTTGCATTTCATTTATTTAATATTTCATTAATTCTTTGTTTACTATGGACAGTTTTATCGAGGCAGCTGCCTCGGTGTGTCTCAGTGTGGCTACGGGCCTGACTAAGTTTGTCATCTCTTCAGATACGTAGTTTACGCATGTCACTTCTTTTCATCACTACTCAGTTTATCGAAATATATGGATGGGTCGTCCACTAAGTCCACTTGCGGCATGTTTGATCTTTGACCACATTTATCCCAGAATGTGCTCAACATTAATTTAGCCAATACGCTCAAACATGGGTAGGAATGAATTGCAAGTGTTAAGGACATACACAACTACGTACACTAGGAACTATGGGTGTTGAGAGATTGTCCTTCTGGATCAATCTTGTTGAAACCAAAACAGTTTTGCAACATATCATGATATCTTATATCAGCCACAATTATTGTAAAGATTGGCATCTGTGTAAAGTAGCAATGAAAGTTCAATCGTTTGATAAGTTCGTCAATGTAATTCTCAGAGAAGTGCAGCAAGAAAACTTATCCAAGAGAGATAATATGTCTGAGTAAACGCAAACGTGTACCATGTGTAAGTCTTTTTCTCTTGACCAATTTGTTGATGTATATGCTTTGCTAAGAGTTGCTGGCCGTCTTCGCGAAAGAAGCCTTAATGAAAAAAATGACATACTTTCCGATTTTCATACGTTGTAAGTGTCACTCTAATTGTATTACAACTGGGACCGACACACCTGGACATTCAGATTAGTATCTAATCATAAGCTATTTAAAATATCAGCAGCACAAGTGTGTATATGGAAGCAATTAGCACACGTTGTGCAACATTACTCTGATGAAAGTGCGATTATACGCACCGAAGTCATGTCCCAACCTTTAATATTCTTACCGAATTATCGTTCAGTATAGCTGTCGTTATTGAAATCATGCTTAATTCTATAGGGATATTATGAATGTTATTAGCTAACATAATTATCATATTTAAGTTTGTCTTGTTAAACAATTTGTAGATACCCGTCTTAGAAGTTTATTCCGAAAACTCTAAATCGCATCATTGTGTGTCCTTTAAGTTATATACCATATGAAGATTAAAATGAACCCACCTCTCCCTTTCTTCCTAATTTGTCGAATAACCCGAATTAGATGATAACCCTTTAAGGAGCCCCCGGGGTAGAATTGTGGTTATAAGCATGTATATGTGAAATAAGACGGCTTAATGTGCAACAATGTGTATATAGTGTTCATAGTAATATTAGAATATTAATGTTTATGTTCCCATGTCAACAATGACATCATCATTATACACATGGTAGTATACAGTTTTCCTGTTTTTCATAATGATCTGACATAATAGTTGCCTTACCAACAGATCCACCTGATGTTAACGTGGTACTTTCAACTACTGATATGTCTGAAGGAAAAGAGCTGATATTGACATGCGACGCGAAGGGCGTTCCATCTATGTACAACTACAAAACATTATCCCAGACGTGGGGTAGTTCTGATATACATAATACACACGCCGCTGCTAGTGGTACACCAATGTACAGTTCCCTACATATTCCATCTCTACAGCTGCAGGACTCGGGGACATATACTTGTTGTGTTAACAATGGCATCACAAATACACGGGAAGATTTGGAAGACTCTGTTAATACAATCTTCATTAAAGTTAAAGGTACGTTAACTTGCAACACATGATTGAACTTTGTAATTTTACATGTTTATCAATCTTTATCAAACTATTACAACTGGTGAATTGTTTAATTGTGTAAATACATTATTGAAACCAAATATAACATAGATCTCAAACAGGTGTGTCAGGTAGTATGAGATCACAGATAAGCCAAAGTCTACCTTTGTTTCAATAGTGTTGCCACACGTTGGATTATAATGAAAATAGTCACAACAATTAGTAGTGTTTTATTATCAAGTATTTTGGAATATTTCAATAATATTATGATTATGGCTGCGAAGGGTGTAAGAGAAAGGAATTATATTCACTCTGTAATAGACTACTTAAAATACAAACTGAGCTAAGTGTGTTTTATTCACATTGAGATCAATGCAAATAGCAATGAATAATGGTACAGTTCGGGGAATAGCGTGTCCGTGTGTAACTTTATTGTTATTAATTGTTCCTCAAATGTATCATAGGTATGTGCCAATTAATATGAATATATCTTCTATTATGCCTTCCACTTGTTTGTGTTTACTATAAGATATAATGTGGTCCATTTGGTTTGCTTCCAAGCCAATACTGAGGTCATGTGATAAATTAGACATTGCATGCAATTAAACTTAAATGCCATCCCCCAACTCATTCAAATATATGCTGATCTTGACCAATGTCTATCCAATGGGTCCATAGCCAATCAGGTTATTAAGAAGGCCAATGCAGCGATAAAGGTATTATTTTTAAAGAGCATAATAAACAGCTACTGGTTTCATCAGTAATATACTTAGACATTGACTCTGTTTATCACGCCTGGTATGTGGGGTTGAGCCAGACTTCAGGCCACCCATAATAAGATGGTGATATTATAGTAAGGCTATGATTAGGAGATGATCCTACATTTTTACTGTATGACCAGAGTAAAGTGAGAGTTCACCTGCTTGCTTGCATAGATGGGTATACCATGGCAATGTTTCCTCATGACGTGAAGCGCTGCAAGCTCAGAGTTAAGTTTGCAATGTATAAACACAGCTCTAGGACACTATGTATTGAAACACTTCTTATTGGCTCTAATAACACTCTGTTTTGTGCTAAACCACATTCCACTACATTGCATTCATCATTTGATTAGCGACAGTTTTGTTGTACATGACGTCGAAATTTGACGAAGATTTCAGTGTGAATGAAGAATTAAGTTACGCTTTGGTTCCTCTGCGTATGCAGTGTTCGTCATCTGTCGACGTCATTTACGGAAGATATCACATTGTGTAAATTATATTTAACAATTTGATTAGTTGATTAGCGATATATGTTGCTGTAAATGACGTCGAAAATTGGCAATCATGTCAGTGCGAATGCGGAATTAAATTAAATGAAACATTTTCAAATCCGCATTTGCTCTAAAATGTTTGTTGACTGTCAATGTCATTTGTGGAAAAGATCCCATACATTTAAACTATTATTTATAACATCATATTTTAGTGAAAATCCAATATTCCAACTTTGTCCCGATTCCTAAAATGCGCACGGACGTTTCCAGAATCGTGCAGAATCGTCCTGTGCGTTTTAAGAATTCTAAACCTGCGCAACAGTATTGGAATTCCTAAAACGCGCAGCGCGATTCTGGAATCGTCCGTATTCCAACAATTTGTAGAACATTTATACTTAATCTCAGTCCTCTTACTCATATTCGACGATGTTGGCTGGTTGTCTGTTCACATTAGGGTGGACTCTTATCATTGGCCATGCCATGTACATAATATACACAGTATTAGTGCAGCAGCTAATTGAATCAGCACTTGATGTACACTCTTATTCTACTCGTTTCTGAGACAGTAATAGTTATTCGATTCCCAAGGTTAAGGGGTTTTGGGAAAATCATTCGCTTATAATGGCTGTCATTTGTGGAACAGGTTACCGTCACATTTCAGATATATAAGGAATCGTAGTCATTTTAAAAAATATGTGAAGAAACATGTTATGCAATCAGTATCAATATAGTCCTTTTATCTGGTCATTATTTTTTATTCCGTTTAACGTTTTAATCCACAAGTGTTAGTATTACCTTTTCGATGTCGGGCAAATATTCATATAATCATGTGGTATGTAATTGTATTTCAATATGTGCAATAACTGATTGACTTATTTGACTTATTTGACTTTCCGATGTTATATGATCAATTATAAGACCCAAGCTTCATTGCTTTCGTTTTGTGTTATCTGTTGTGTATCTGCACTTTGATGTTCACATGTACTATGCTGACATTGAATTTGTATTTGTTGTTATAACATATATTACCAGAATAAAACTATACCATACTATGTGGTCACCGACATTTGTATTTCCTCGAGTGACGTTAGTGTTTCAGGGAATTCGGTCAGGAATGTTGCACATTTCGGCAGTAGTTTATTTTTTCTCTGATCCAAGAATTTCCATACAAGTGTTCACGAAACTACCATGCAGAAGTTCTTGTTTCAGTGCGGCATTTACGAATTGTCGCTATAAATAGCCTACACATCAAAATTGTTTGTGGCTAAACCACTTCATATATCTTCAGGCATAGTCATTGTGGTATTGTTTGATGTACAAGAGAAATTAACCGACTTACTATAATAAATATTATGCATTTAATAGTTTGCATATATGTAAGTCGATTACTTGTATACAATGCATCAGGGTAGTGTTACATATCATTACATGGGACCATATGTTAGCACATGTGCCATAACAACTCGGTTCGTGCTGTGTTTCTGTTTTTGTCTCTGAAACACGTAATAATAACAGAAGTCACAAGATATTGCCATTGACACTGTTCTTACTTACATTACAGTGTCTCCAAAGATAATTACACAGGGTTTAACATTTACCGGTGTAATTGGTGGAACAGCCAATATTCGGGTAGAATTCTACAGTTATCCGGACATATTGAATGTTACATTTAAACGATATGATGGATTGGTTATAACAAATAGCGGCAAGTACAATGTATCCCACCATGGAACTGAAGTAACAGATACGTTCCACGGCACATATGTCACTTTGGATGGAAGTCAGGCTAACATGATTATATCAGACTTGAAGCCAGAGGATTTTGGAGTGTACACACTGACACTTTCTAATCAACTTAGTACAACCGTCACACAATTGATACTAGTTGCTAAAAGTAAGTAAAACTATTTCTGTAGAAAAGGCTGCAATCGATAAATATGCTACTGACTGGCCTATCTCTATTATATTTAAGTAACACTTTCAAACAGGAGTATATTGTAATATTACGCACACAGCACATGTCATTATTATGCAAATTGGGAGTTGTTCCATTACGCATACAAACCGTTATGAGAATTTACCACCAGAAGAACGAAATTGCCCATTCTGTAATTCTTAGAAGATGAAAGTCATGTATTATTAGAAAATTCATTGTATGATGATTAGAGAGCTGTTCCATTCGAGAAAGCTTCAGTATGTGGAAATGACTTCCGACAAATCTGAATCAATACTGTACTTATGTTGCCAACACGTGTTTCCATATACTTCAAAGACGTACTTTTTATTTATGCAGATACTGTATGCATTCATTTTATAAATTGCGTCTTTTCTATTCCGAGAAACAGCTGGCAATTTGATCACGATCGATATGATTATTTTTAAAGCATATCTTAAATGTGCAGTAGTGATGTCTATTAAAATACCAATGTTCCTCGGTTTTACTAATGTGTAAATACAATAATGTGTCAGTAATCTGTGATAGATTGATTAACTGTGATACATTATGCTGTGCTATGATAAATTAGTATGTGTATGATATTGATTGAACAGAAATGAGAATATAATAATGATTAAAACAAAGCAATATGTCCTCATCGACCTTCCAACTGAAACGACTGAAAATAAAACGCGCAATAACCAAATAAATTCACGACTGCATTGGCCGATACCAATTCACATGTTCACCAGTTAGTTTACCCATAGTGTGAGCTTCCTAAGTCCCTTTTCCATCTATACTTTCAATGCTCTGATTTATTTGTAGCGAACCACCCACATATGTTTGGTATTTTGTCTATGTGCGATTCACGGGTTCGTCTAGGCCCTGCTTACGGTTAACTCCTATTCCATACAAAGGACTACGGAGGCAATCAATACGTGTTTGATGTTTATTTGTAATAACCCTTAACAAAAACATTGAACTTAGTAGCATAGCATAATACAATTACTGAAGTATGGCTGCAGCAATAATGAACGAACGAATGTATAGTCACGTGTGCACCGGGACCATTATTCACACGCCCCTCTCGATCAAATGAGACGGGTAACACTAATCGTTCACTTATTATTTAACACATACAAGCGTAACCTTAAATGATCCTATGTCACTTTTAGTCTTCGGATAACCATAAATAATTATATTTCATGTTTAGTCTTTGATTAAAACAAATGAGCCGACAGTGTTGTAATATGTTCTAAACTGAAATTAATAGTTTAGAAATATTACACAACACCGTCATCTCGTAAGTGCAGTAAGTGCCAAACAGAAGATGTTGTATTGTTTGACAAAAACTATGCTTAAGCTATACTTTAGTCTTTGATTAAAACACTAAACTAATTGCAGTCACTTTTAGTCCTTAGTTTGAAACATTTAAACGTTTAGTCTTTAGTAGAAGATGCGTCGAACACTGGATATGGTAAAACTTAAACCTTGCTTGGGTACATTAAGCTTATATCTCACAGGGCTTAACTCACTATAAGCTTCCTCACATAGTTTGGGCAACCAAAGACACAATTTAGTTGGATAGATGACCGTCTGTCCAGCGACTCCGCTAAATAATTTTAAATCACGTGTTAGTCTTTGGGTAGAAACATTTAAACAATTTAAGTCACTGAATCGTTGGTAGATTTAGAAATGTGAGCACACTCGCCTAACACTGGAGATGGTACAACTTAACCATTTGTTAAATATATTAAGTTTATAGAACTCTGTGCTTAAATCACTAAGATTCCTCACATCTTCTTGGCAACCAAAGTCGTCCTTCCGAGATGTGACCGTATCACTTGGATGTCAAAGTAACACCTCGAATATTAGTGCTGTTTTCACTTTTATACTTGCTGGTGGTGTCATTTGATCACACAATGACGTCATACCGATATCACACGCACCGTAGCAAAACTGGCTGACTGTACACAGAAGTGAATACAGGTTTCTACATATTATCATGATTTCTAATCACTAAAGTTATTGCGGATGAAATTAGTAAATGAATTAGTAAATTTCAATATTGATTGATCGATTTCTACCACAGTTTCACATTGACACTGTCGTAAGCTGTAATTCAGCAATTATCTAGAATGCACATTTCACGAAATGTGTCGGGAACAATAACAAATGTTCATATTGGTTCTCACAGTTGCACAGCTAATATACCATTCTGTACGCTAAAGTAAATCAAGCAACATGCATATTATTGTAGAACAACACAGTACATGCATATATTAACAATACATGAGTAAATGTCCAATACAGTACATATTAATGGTATCAATGGAAGCAAGTGGATGGGGTAACTCGAATAATGTGCGCAGTAGCAATAAGTTGTCTAAATTATCATACATATGTGTTCAAGGTAAGACAAGTACAAGAAAAGTCATACCAGGAATTGTGAATTATTCATTAGTATTTGTCGACGTACTCTCTCGTTACATATATTATTTCCGTTCACCAGGTCAGCCAGATGAACCAACGCACTTCACATATCTGTTCAAGGATAATACTCACACGTTTTCGTGGATCGGTGGATTTAATGGCGTGTATTCTCAAACATTCGTAATTCAGACAGGGGACATACGTTGCTCGAATATTTGCTTGGACTATTAAAGGCACATCAGACTATGTAGGATTAAATGACACATTGTCAGGTGTTAAAATAGAAACAGGTAAGTCTAGCATAAGTTGGCATGGCTTATTCCTGGCAGAACTAGTTTGCTACTTATTTTCATTCATGAATTAGCATTGCTTGCACGTATCCATACAGTTCACATAATGCCGGCTAGCGGATATAAATTGCACATTTATGAATTATACATAGGCAATGGTCATCATTATTATCGTGTGGAGTTGTCCTGGTTTATGATTTAATGTTAATGCAAGTATTCTATTCTGAGTGAAAGACTGCCTGGATGTTGCATCGAGATAAATAGAGCGAGTGCTAGTTTTAATATTATTCCATATCTTCAGTTACCAAATGTAAACTCAAATGCCCTAGTCTAAGTTAGGAATATCGTCTTATAGATTAGAACTTGAATAGGCAGATGGAAAAAACCACACATCATATTATTATACTTAATTGAATGCTCACGTTTAATGATTTATGAACACTTTACAACAATACGTATTATTGGGATACACGTTATATGGTTACATGAAAATGCAGGTTTGAAATTATTTCCTTATGCTTCTAAAGCTTCTAAAGCATTTGAAAGTCGTAGATTAATAACATGTGTTAATATATAACCAAATCTACTTAGCTGTTGTTTCAATGCTGAACTATTTAGTTTATTAAATGTTTTACTAATTATACGTCTCTCCCAACTATGTTTATTGATTAGTGTTCATTACCATACATGTTTCACTTTATAACTTGTTTTCTATTGATGCTTTGTTCATGGGCCAGAAATGGCTTATTACGAAATAAAGAGATATTATATCATATAGTATATATACATATTTCTTTCTCAAATATTCACTTTATTATTTTAAGTGATATATACTTTCCTTCATCATGCAATATACTATTTGACATCAACTCTTATTGTAGATATTGAATGGAAAATACGTGACGATATTGGGCTATGAAACTACCGATATATTGGTTCGATAAATTATTCTTCACAAAACCCAAATAGGTTTCAATGTGTTACTGTGGTATAAATAAGCACAACTAATCATAAATGGAATATACTGCTCTCTAATTATATATAAATTGTAAATTGTATATACACATGTAGCATGCATTGATTTTATGTTATTTATTTATATATATTTATTTATGAATTCAAAAAAATGTAAAACTAATAGGGGATTATTATCCGACCCCTACTGGTCTGAAACTGAACACATAATCAACAAAATATCATAGTATAATCATAGCATTGTGTGTTTTGAAGTAAAAGTTGGATACTATTTACAGATGCTCTTGAAAATGCACAGAGTCTTCACAAAACGAATCAATCATAATAGCACCGAGGATAGGATGAAATAGTGTCGGTATATTTTGATAAAAGCCCGATATATTTCGATAATCAGCATATTCTCTCACACAACTAGATCAAGAATAGGCCATCATGTCCAATTACAAAACAACTAGCACTTATTGTCCAAATTATGTTATTAAATAAATTCAGAATGAATGCTTTAAATTGGATTCCTTTCCAAATGTGGTGCTTTCCATAAACGTATACTTAATTGGATTTTGTCAATTCAGATCCAGAAATACCAACATGGGAGTATTGGGAGTTGCAGGTTGGATTTCAACCGTTAGTCTCGTGTTGATAATAGCTACTGGATCAATTGTATTCTACAAGAGGATATACGACCAAAAAGGTAATACATTGCATAAACAATATGGAAATCAAATGTGTAATGTGACGTCCACCTTACAATACGCATGCAAGTTGTTGTTCACTAATTAACAGTATATAATGTATGTGCGTGTGTGTGTATATATATGTGTGTTCATTAAGGTGACACTTGGTGCATATTGCTTTGCACATATCGGGAGGTTTGTACTTTCCATTATCGTGTTCCATCCCTATCTTTGAAACCACGTGGTCGTTCTGAACATAACTGCACATCCATATTTAATGTATGTAATCGACGTATTGTTAACAAGACCAGATACATAACTGCACATCCATATTTAATGTATGTAATCGACGTATTGTTAGCAAGACCAGATACATAACTGCACATCCATATTTAATGTATGTAATCGATGTAGTGTTAGCAAGACCAGATATCAAGGTCACTCTGGGCCATGAAATCTCAGAATAATGCACAGTATTGTATGTCCACTCAACGTGTTCAACCTATCGACATGCTTTGAAGTAGCTTACACAGACGATCCCCATATTGAGTTGGCATGTTACGATATTGAGTCAGCATTATCCTGCTCCGTACACTTACTAAGTTAAACCATAATGCAGTTCAAAGTACATGTACAATGTACATAGTGTGATTATATAACATCCTATTTAAAATAATGATCATAATGGAAGCTTTCGTTGAAGGCTTAACACGTTAATTCATCTTATTTACGTACCGATATGCAGTGGATACCCCAAGTGAATTAATCACTAAAATATTAACGAAATACCATAATACAACTATTATTCCTAGTGCTAATTTCCGACTCGTGCTCAGAAAGGTATAATGCAACGTATTTATGTTGTACACACACAAGTGTATGGTAATTATCCAAGCAAATCGCTCACATATTCTCAGTTCGCGAGGTTAGAGTTAGATATAGGTACACACAACTGTGTACATGAGCTATGCAAATCTGCTTGTTGGATGGGTGGAATTGCCAGCTTTATCCGAGTGGTTGGTGTCTTTGCTGTACGTTATCAATGTCGGGCCAGTCACTACTATTTATATAATGTAAGATGCGCCCTCAGTGTGTAGGTGACATAGAGTTATTATCATGTTATGGACATAGAGGGAATGGACACATGTACACAATGTTGTGGAGAGGCGTCAACATTAATGTATTAGAACTTGTCTGGAAAATATATATATGGATTTATATATTCATCTGATATGCTTGTTGTTGTTAGAAGTGTAGTTAGATTCACTGTAATTTGACTTCAAAAGGTTTTATCATAGTATGAGTGGTTGTGATTTTTGTTTAGGAATGGCGGTGGTTGTGTTTCTCATGGGGAGTTACGTTGTTAATACAACAACCGTGCATACGCCGCAAAGCATGGGTTCCAAACACACACTTTTTGTCGTGCAATATGAATTGTGGCATCGTAAGCATCTATGTATTGTCGGTCTCGTATTCTTTTCTTACTGATAGTAATCATTTAAAGTACATAGTGTCATTGTACAGGTCATACGAATTTGTATAGTGCATATACTATTGATGGTAACTGTTGCTGCTGTTGAATAACGGTAAATGTCTTCCTGTCGGTGCATGCATACTATTAATCAATATACCATACCGCTATTATACCCGTATCTATAGTGTACTCTATATCCGACACTTGTATGCAATTAATACGTACGAATAACCTGTGTATGTGCACCAATGCTTAGTCTACCTTTGACAATTAGATATAATATTGTGAAAGCATATGTCAAGAAATATTTAATAGAAACACTTAGTATGCTATGTGTAGGCCCGTGGCCTGCGGACATGTCAAGCATACTATTTGCAATATTGCATAATGACAAGAAGAACATGTGGTTATCATATGGCCATATTCTGACATCAAATAGAGTGAACAATACCGATGTTCTACATAATCAAATACTGTATGGCCGAGCAAATATTAATGTTCCTATCAATAAGCACCTGACATATAATTAATGAATTGCCTCTTGTTTTCAGACCGAACTCCTTCAAGATCAGCTAACAGGTATGTACCGCTCTATGTATGTTGTACTGTACTTTTGGCATAAAGGAAACATGCAATAAGGTATTGGACATTGCTCTCAGAACATAAACTAATCATGTCAAACCTAATAAGGAATGAAACGCCGCTAATGTCCATTGAGGTATAGCTAACAGTGGGTGTGTTTGATTATGCCGAGGCCAAAGCCGCCTTTCTAAGGCTCTATGCATACGCACAACTCAATCAATGCTATTCATTTAATATAATGAGCAGTTCTAATCCGCATTTGAATCGGAATAGTTTTTCTTTCATATACACTATTGTAGTTTGTCCCGTTAAACAAATACCGAACATGAACTTATCATACTATTCCTTTAATTGTTGGAACAGTGTTCATGAACATTGAACATGTTCTACCTGTAATCTACACGTATCTCAGGATGACGTGACCTAACTTTGTCGTCAATAACAACCAAGCTTGTTATGCGATCTTAGGAGACTAATAAACACACACTTGATGTGCTCGTTTTTCGGCATAGACATTACAACTTAAAATGGCGAGAAATAGAAACATTTGACTTAACTTCCAGTTTAATAACACACTATTAAATGTATCAGTCCAGGAAAAGTCACAACACAACAGTAGAAAAAACTCATATTATAATGTTGCAAAGTAAGTATTCGTTCTATATAGTGATTGGTAATGAACTCAATGTATTGACAGTATGGAAACGGTATTATATACTCCCCCCATTAACATCATCCCAAAATGCAATTTACTAAGTTGTACTGCACACACCAACACCCCGAATATTGGCCAATGTTCTTAAGAGCCAAATATCGATATTTTAAAACATACGGTGCTTTGCATGAATGGGTTCTATAGAGAGATATTCGCAGATATTATATTTATGATATACTATAATGGAGCAGGCGCTGTATACATGCTACATGGAATTCCAATTGTATATTAATAACGGGATTGTATTATGCCATGATAGCATGACTTGTTTTAACGGCGAGCGTCGATAACAAATTGTGCGGGATATGATGTCTAGGTTGGATAGGATTAAGATCCCTTGGAATAGTTGGCAGCAGGGTATAGGTGTGGTTGACTGCAGGGTATAGAAAGGATACAATATTGTGTACGGAGTTTATTACTAGTACGTGTGTTGGAGCTTGTAATGTACACGTATTTTCAGACATGAATATATTAGTTCGGACACTTGCTCAAGTCGCATACATGGGGTTATGTAATAAATGTTGATATATATTCGCGAGAGGTTGCCTGTGGATTGTCT
>CM026386.1:97965521-97989932 GCA_014843695.1 Archivesica marissinica
TTATTCAAATATATTTATATGTACATATATACAGCAATGATACACAACAAGCATAAGTACTACTGTAAATACATTGTATGTAATTATACTAGTAATATAAATGACTGTAAAAGTACTATTAAATATTTTCATGAACCTTTTTGAAAAATGTTATATTAATCTTTTTAAATTGGTAATAAAGGTACATGCTTTCAAATTCTGATTTAAAAACTGTGTATATATCGTAGTCTTTTGTCCAATTGTCACTTGCAAAATATGATTTGTAGATACTAAAACCTACTATGGTTAAAAAGATATTGATATAAAAATAATCTGATTCGATAATTTTGTATCCAAAGATCAAATTTCTTATATTCCTCATGTTTCTTTGAATTCCGCATTTATGAAGAAGATCTTGTATTTTCATCCAAAATAAATTTACCGATGTGCAATTGATCAAAAGATGCTCGTAATCCTCAAAAACGTTGCACTTTACACACATTGGCGTTTGAGACATGTTCCAAGCATATCGTATATGCCCACTTGTAAATATGTTGTTAATCACTCTAAATTTATATTGTTTATGTCGATTATCAGGAATATTTTTAATGAATAGATACACATAGTCCCATTCTATTTGATGGTTAATTTTATTTGACCAGAAGTTATGTGTAATTGGTTTTGTATAAATTTTGTTAATTAGTGTATGATAAATCGCTCTAGTATCTAATGTTTCTATCGGTTTTCCATCAACTTTTAAAATGTTACTAGTTTTAACTTTTGTTCTATAAGATTCTTCGGATTTCATTGCTTCTTTCCATGACTTCGGTATTGCTTTATATATTTGGTTCAGTTCTGCTAAGCAGTATCTTTTATCTATAAGTTTGTCTAAAATTATATTCGGATCAATTTCCCCGTTTGTGTTTAAAATGTCATTGACAAAAATAATGTTCGAATCTATCCAGTTATTGAAAACCAGACATTTATTATTTATTTTTATGAACATGTTTCCCCATATCACTTGCCTTCTTGTCCACTCAAAAGATTTTATATCTGGAGGCTTTTCCTTAGTTTTAATTCTCAGCCAAAGTTCTATTAAGTTTTTGTAAAAGTCTGAAACTTTATTTAAGTTAATGTTTTTGACACTATCCAAATTACTGTGAAAAATAAGAAAATCTTTGCCAAAATCTTTTAAAAAATAGTTTGGTATTACTTTCCAGTTTGCCTCCAATTTATCTGTTAAACTTTTGATCCACTTAAATTTTATGGAAGTGATATATGAATCAGTATCTATCATATTTATGCCACCATTTATTGTATCACCAATTAATGTAGTTCGTTTAATTTTCTCTCCCTTTTTATTCCAAAGGAACTTGAATATCATTGTGTTTATATTTTTTATGATTTTTTTGGGTACGATTAGAGAATGGAACAAGTACGTAAATTTTGGAATCAATAGAGTTTTAATGATTTGTACTTTTCCGTAAATTGTCATTTTACGTTTCATCCATTTGTCTATTAGTTTTTGACATTCTGTTAATTTTGAACTCCAATTTAGTGATGAACATTCTTCTGTATTTGTTCCAAAGTATACTCCTAGCGCTTTGATTGGTTTATTTGGCCATGTTATATTCCCTGTTGTGTCTGTTTTTAATTGATTACTCCCTATCCACATAGCTTCTGTTTTGGTCTTATTAAGCTCAAGTCCTGAATGTTTGCCAAATTGCTCAACGAGTTTTAATGCATTATTAATATCATGGTTTGATTTCAAGAATAAAGTTGTGTCGTCCGCTAGTTGTGATATTTTTATATTTTTCCTACTATTTTTGATTTTAATACCTACAATTTCATCTGATTTACGTATTCGTATGGCTAGAACTTCGACTGCTATTATAAATAACAGTGCTGATAATGGGCATCCCTGTTTAATGCCTCGATTTAGATTGAATGTTTGAGACCTGTGTCCATTATTGAAGGTACATGATTTAATATCGAAATAAATAGTTTCAACCCATTGAATAAAATTTGATTTAAAACCAAATTGCTTCAAAACCTGTATTAAAAAATTCCATTCTAAAGTATCGAATGCTTTCCGGAAATCTAAAAATAGAATTGCTCCTTCAGTTTGAAGTTTCTCGGAATAGTCGATGACATCTTGTATAAGTCGTATGTTATATCCAATAAATCTATTTTTAATATATCCTTGTTGGTCCAAACTTACAATCTTATGAATAATTTTCTGTAATCTGTTCGCTAAGGCACGAGTAGCTATTTTTAAGTCTACGCAAAGTAACGATATTGGTCTATAATTCTCTAAAGATAAATGATCACCCTTTTTATACACCAAAGACAAGCAACTAATTTTTTGTGAGTGAGATAATTCTTTTTTAAGAAAACTATCATTAAAGGAATCTGTGAGAATATTTCCAACACTGTACCAAAACTCTTTGTAAAATTCGGCCGGGAGGCCGTCAATACCTGGGCTTTTATTAGTTTTCATTGCAAAAACGGCTTTCTTAATTTCTTCTATAGTAAATAGACCTTCACACATATCTGCATCTGTTTCAGTGAGTTTTTGTTCGTATTGTGTATTTTCTAGATATGATTCTAATCGTTCTGTGTCATTTTTATTCGATGTATATAATTTTCTGTAAAAATTAACTGTTTCATTCAAAATCGATGTTTCATCTGTAATTATTTCATCATTAATTTTCAGTGAGTGTATTGATTTTCTTGTTTGCCTAGATTTTTCAAGGTTTAGGAAGTATTTTGTGTTTTTTTCTCCGTGTTCAATAAAATTTATTCGGGATCTTATTTGTGCACCTTTAGCTTTAACTTCATATATTTCTTGTATTTCAAATTCTAAATTTTGAATTTCTAGTCTAGTGGAATCAGATTCAGTGTCATTACTCTCTAGTAATGTTCTAAGTGTTTTTTCTAAGTCAATTATTTTATTTCTCCTTTCATTTGCTTTTGTTTTTGAATATTGAATTGATGCATTTTTAATTTCAATTTTACAAAATTCCCAAAAATCAGTTTTTGACACCTTATCTTTATATGTGTTTTCACATTTCGTTATTGTGTTTTCTATTAATGTTTTAAACATATTGTCACTAAGGTACATTGTATTCAGTTTCCAATACCCTGGTCCGCGTTTGGCTGGTTTTGATACTTTTAATGATATAGCTTGATGGTCTGTAAATTTGATGCATGCTGGTCTTATATTGGCACTTAAAATGAAAGGCATCGCATTTTCCTCAATCAACCAATAATCAATTCTGCTTTTTTCGGAACCGTTTCGTCTTCTCCAAGTATATTGTGTTTTACTATCATTAAAAAGTTTCCATATGTCTTTTAGTTTGTTTGATTTAATAAAATTTGCAAGTCCTTTGCCAGGTGTTGATTTAGAGTTATTGTTAATGTTATATCTATCAGAGCTTTGCAATATATCGTTCATATCACCGCCAGTTATCATATATCCTTGTGCATTTTCACTCAGTAGTTTATCTATATTATTAAAAAAATTGTTTCTCAGTGTTTTATCATTATTTGCATAAATGTTGAGAATAGTATACGTATTATTGTCGATAGAAATATTGATAAGTATGTAGCGCCCATTTGCGTCTACTAACGAATCTATTAGTTCAAAGTTCACAGATTTATTAATAAAAATAGAACACCCCCTGCTGGAGGTAGTACCGAACGAGTGAAACATTTTCCGTCATTAAATTCTAATGATATTAGATTGGTTATATCATCTGTAAAATGTGTTTCTTGTAGTAATAATATATGAACTTTTTGTGTGACAATGTATTCAGATAGTCGTCCACGTTTATTCTTACACCGAATTCCTTGAACATTCAAGGATAGAAAATGTATGAACTTACTCATAATTTATCAAATATCATTAAGATTGTAGCATCTGTTTTCAATAATATGACAAAATATTCGATAACTCCTGTGTGGAATACAAGGATTAGTCCCTTACCGAAATATTGAAACGCAAAGAAGCAAAAACTATCGTATTTAACTGATGCAGACCATCTCCGTACATACTGATTTAGGTAGCTTTCCATAAAGCATGCACACACATGTAGAGATGTAAAGCATATAACAATGGAATAATCAAACATAAATGCACATATTGTTGTTCTATATACAAAACTAACCGTATGATCATTCAGATATATACAAGCAAAAGTGGTAATTGTATGCACTGGTAACGAGGTATATATCCTCCGTTTACATACATATTGAGCTGTCTTTATTAAAACAACAGATATACCGTTTAGATAGCCAGAATCAACAAAAAGTTGTATCAAATATACCCAATGCATAATAGCGGAATGACTTATTTCATCCATTGCTATAAAAGCATAGTTCATTTTCGAATATATGAATTGTACTAACAAAATGTATATAGACATTATAATCCAATGCATAATAGCGGAATAAAGTATTTCATTCACTGCTATAAAAGCATAATTCATTTTCCACGATATAAAATGTAACAAAAGCATAAACATTATAAACTGCATACTAACGGAATTAATTATTTCATTCACTGTTATAAAATCATAATTCGCTTTAGAAAAAATAAAGTGTAATAAGAGCAGATACCCGTATATAAATAGTATACACATATTGTATACCCAATGCATAGTAGCTGAATGACGTACTTCATGCAATGCTATGAAAACATAATTCATTTTCGGAGATATAAAATCTTTATATATAAATCTTATAGACATTATATATACAATGCACACGTATACGTGTATATTATATACACCTTATTCCTGCAATTCCTGTTGAGGTATTTCAGAACTATTTTACAAGCTATTATTATGCATGCGTTTTCTATGACCGTATTATAAGTATTGTTATTATTAGTTATACCGTTATTTGGTCTCAATGAGTTGATGTGTCGGACGTAGATATTGTACCAAGTAGTAAAACCATTGACCATTAAATGTAGGTCATGCATAAACCGTGCAGAGTAACACGTGTAGTCTGCTCTGTTAAGAATATGTAACAGATCCACATTTGTATCTATTATATAAATAGATAGATATTTCGTATACACATAATATCTTAACAAATCTTTAAACACTATTTTACAAGGTATAGTATTTTTGTAAGTTATATACATTTGTTTTCTATATATTGTATCATACGTAATTTTACTATATGTCTTCTTGTTATCACCAATTTGCATCATGATATTTTTAGACATTTAATTATTTTGTTCATTCAAGTTCGCAAAGTTATAATCATAGTCCGTATTCATTCCGTATTTAGTCATCGATAACTGTTCATCACAAAACACTCTCATGTCAGTTAAATTGTAGCTCGCTGCCATGTTTTCTCGGTTTCTTGGATTCATCATGAAGAATTTCAGCGGGCGTCGGTGGTGATCTTACAATTGACCCACTTTTCTGTTTAGTTGGTGTATCACTTAATTTCCCGTGTTCCACGTACTTGTCCAAGTTTTGTTGTCCTGTTATTTGTGTCTGTTTCCGCTTATTTTTGCGTTTAGCAGACTTCTTTCTTTGTGGGGTTTCGGGGGCTATGCGGGGTGGCATACTATTTGGTTTACCCGAGGACGAATCTACGCTTTTAGTGTCTGGTATCCTGGACGCATCGGCGCCTTTTATGTCTGATGTCGGTGTATTTTCGTCCTCAGATGAGCTTTCAGAGGCCTCTGAAGGGTCAACTGAGGATGTGTTATTGACTTCACACTGCCCTCTTTTATGACCAGATGTGAAGCATTGTGTGCATTTCCAATCGTTTGTACATGCGTGTAGTGTGTGACCCACTTCTAGGCATTTAGAACACTTGAGGCTTTTGCTTACTTGTCCTCTGTGTATAACTTGTGCATTGAATTGCCCAAAGTTCATAAATCTGTTCAACGGTGTTGACATCGTGGAGGCTTTCACAATAACGAAACGGTCTCCAGTCTCGCAATTAGTCAAGCGGCCGTCGATGCGAAGTTTTTCTCTATATATTTTGATAACTTCAATTCCTTTCAGTACAATTTCACGTGCAATAATGCCGTCGTCTGCGGATAGCGGGATATGTTGTACCCTTATTCGTATTGTGTTTTCATAGTCCAGACGTTGTGGATTTGTTATTAGCACAGGGAGAGATTTCCCCCTTAGTGTTACCCCCTTTGTCATCAATGCCGCTTTGTCGGCCAGGTTATCTAGGTATATTCTCCACATACCTCGTACACGCTGCAGCCCTGTTATATGTGTAGGGTCTATTACCTCTGCAATGCTTTTGTACATTTCTTCATGCTTTAACCAGTCTTGTATAGGTAGTTTAGTTTTCCCAAATAGGCTACTCTCCTGGAAGAATACCAGCGGGACGCGGCCATTTTGTGTGTTCGTGTTTACATGTTCACTTACTTGTGTCATTGTTTGGCTATTTATTCCGTCCACTACAGACATTTTATCCAGATTTATATATACACGTTTATATATATCTTTATCACAGAGTTTATTTCACTTATTATTTCACTTATATCTCTATTTATTAATAAATATAAGTTATTTTCTCACGACGATAGAAAACACTGCCTTAGCTGTGTCGTCAATGCGATAGTTTTATCGATTTCCAATCGACCTTTTAGGTATTTGATAAATATGTCTGTATGTGGATTTTTTAATATTACTTAAGTATATGATGTATTTGGCTTCGAGAATAACGATTTTTTACGAATCCTTTTCGGCGTCACGTTTTCTTATTATTTAAGCAGCAGATTGTTTCATAATTTATATCTACGATTTTATTTTTTTAAAGGAAATAACTCTTTAATACTCCCCAAAAAGTGTGTATATGTTCACATTCCCAGAACAAATGTTCCATGGATTATATACCCATAGAACAAAAATCGCACACGTTTGAGTGTACTAGTTTTTGCTTGAGTAACAATTTATGTGTTGCAATTATTCGGTGTAGAAATTGAAATTGAAAATTCCTAAATTTACTGCCTATTGTTGATGTCAAGATGTTCTTATATATATGTTTCCAGTTTAAATTGTTATTATGAAATAGAGTTGACCATTTGTCTTCTGCCGTGTTAGCTTGTTGCTTGGTTTTCATGAGGTGTTCATAAACATATTCGTTTGATTTCTGATTATCTCGAAATGTTTCCAATATCAACCTATTTTGGTTTGAATTAACAACACATTCTATTTTAATTTGGTTTTTAAGTCATTTGGTACACTTTCTATTAAAGACATATATCTTAAAAAATAACCATTGCGTATATTGTATACATTTTGTATATCTCTAAAGGAATATAAAAAAATGTTTTCTAAAGTCATAAAGATGTTCTTATAATTCCCTTCTCTGTCCATTATTTTTATAGAAGCAAGTCTTATTGTTTGCTTTAATATTTGCATTTTGGCAGAAGTTTAATGGTGTTCCAGAAGATAATAACATCTTGCAAAAATAATGAATCTTTAAAATAGTTTTGCCTTTCTTGGTTGTCTCAAATAATAGAGTCCCCCATAAACAGATATTGCCTACCTACCTACCCATCTCCAACTGTATGGGTAGCGTTGTGCCAAACGAACACATGTTTAAGCATTGCATTGGAGGTGAGGATATATGACCGGTGGCGGTACACGAAAAATGAGCACTTGGAAATGATTAACACAAATAACGTTTTAACAATATCTAAACAACACTACCTACATATCTCAACTCAATATGTTACGAATTTAAAAAAATGTGACTTATTTAGTGACACACATATGACGTTCTATGATCTGTGTAGTATTGGTCGCTTACTTTGTCTGCATTTATTTTTACTATTAATTTAAGAAATGCACATGATATTAGATAAGATAAGACATTTCTATTCCTATTGTTCACATTATTATTATTATTATTATTATATACTAAACTTATATAGCGCTCTTTTCATCTAAAAATAAAACGTTCAAAAGCGCTTTATAGCCTAAATATCACAAATATTGATAAAAACTTCCACATACAATGAGATAAACAAGACAAAAATAGCAAACACAATTACAATGGATTCTAAATATGCTATAAAATATTCGGATCTAAAATTATAACAATTAAAATATAGGTAATAATTAAATAAAATGTGTTCATTTGCAGTCTTAATCTTGATTGAGCACATACACAGTTCGATATTTATGTTCCATATGAACATTTAAAAGGTGTGTCTTCAAAGCATTTTTGAATGGAACACAATGTTGTTGCACTTCTAAGATTTGATGGAAGAGAATTCCAAAGTTTTGGGGCAGTAGTCATGAAACTTCTATCTCCGTATGTGACAGTCCGACTTCTTGGTAACACAAGAGTAGCTGCTTCATTTTTAGACCGTAAGTCTCTCCTTGGTATGTAAACCTCAAGCAAGTGTCTTATATAAATCGGTGCTTCTCCATTCAATGCTTTATATGTGTGAGTCAGTATTTTATACTTTATTCTTTCTTGAACTGGTAGCCGATGAAGTTCTTTTAGAATAGGCGTTACATGACTGAAACGGGATGTTCTGGTTATGATGCGAGCTGCTGTGTTTTGAACAGTTTGTAATTTATTGGAAGTGTTTTTTGGCACGCCGTACAAAAGTGAATTACAGTAGTCGAGCCTGGATGTAACGAGTGAGTTGATGAGAGTTTTCGTAGCGTCTGTTGTTAAATACTGCCGAATGTGTCCAATCCGCCTGATCTGCTTTACATGTGTGTCCATATCCATTCTTGAGTCTAGGAAAGCCCCTAGATTTCTTACACATGTTGATGGTTCTGTATTTGAATCTCCTACTTTCACATTTAAGTTTTCAATGTGTTGAACATTTCGCTGACTAGAAAACATAATCATTTCAGTTTTATCAGTATTTAGTTTTAACATATTGGCATGCATCCAAGCAACAATGCCTTGTAGACAGTTTTCCACTCGAAGTAGTGTCTCTGCTTGTGAGGCTTGAACGGTTGGTTTGATTGAAAGGTAAAGCTGGGAATCGTCAGCATAAAAGTGATGGTTCAGTCCATGATGTTTACAAATGGCTCCTACAGGCTTGGTATACATAGTTTAAAATTACGGGCCTAACACAGACCCCTGTGGAACACTGAAATTGATTAGCAATGAGTTGGATAGTTTTCCATCGATACATACTGCTTGATAACGGTCGGTAAGATTGGAGAGGTTTTCCAGTAAGTCCAAAATGAAATTCGAGACGGTGTAAAAGTGTTATATGGTCGATGGTATCAAATGCAGCAGATAGGTCCAAAAGCACAAGGAGTGTAGCATTGTTCTGGTCCAGATATTGGAGTATATCGTTTTGGACTTTCAGTAAGGCAGTTTCTGTGGAATGAAACTTCCTGTACGCAGACTGATGTACCTCGTGTAAGTTATTACTTGTCAAATGTTCATCAATTCGACTATTTACTACTTTTTCCAGAATCTCTTTCCACATCATCCATAACATTTATAGTCCATAACTTTATGTTCATAATTTGATCAAATATCTTTTTCTAACAGTGATGGGCTTAGAAATATTGTGGATATGTTTAATAGCTTTAACTAATGATCACTGGAAACTATAACGTAATGTAACGAGGTGGGGAAATGTGCAATTTTAGTCTCATTAAACATTTTCTTCCCATTGTCCTGCAGATTGCAGGATTGCCATGTTGTGTGGCGCAGGCCATATAATACATTATGCAAATTGGAAGCGTCTATGAATAACCTCTAAATTACTTGGATTTAAATTATTGTATAGTTTATGACATGTTAGAGTGTATATGTTTGTACCTTTGTATAACCTGACGTGTTAGATTGTGTATATTTGTGTACCCTTGTATAACCTGACGTGTTAGAGTGTGTATATGTGTGTACCCTTGTATAACATGACGTATTAAAGTGTGTATATGCTTGTACATTTGTATAACATGACGTGTTAGAATGTGTATATGTTTGTACATTTGTATAACATGATGTGTTAGAATGTGTATATGTTTGTACCTTTGTATAACATGACATGTTAGAATGTGTATATGTTTGTACCTTTGCATAGCATGACATGTTAGAGTATGTATATGTGTGTATATTTGTATAACATGACGTGTTAGAGTGTGTATATGTGTGTACCATTGTATAACATGACGTGTTAGAGTGTGTATATGTGTGTACCATTGTATAGCATGACGTGTTAGAGTGTGTATATGTTTGTATCTTTGTATAACACGACGCCTTAAAATGTATATATGTTTGTACCATTGTATAATATATTGTGAGATTTGCATTGCTGATTGGTTTGATAACAATTCATCTTATTCATAAAATTAACCAATACTATATATCCTCGCTAAGGACATATCATAGATGATCAGTAGCAAGTCGAGGTGTGCATAACTTCATGATGTTCAGTCCATTTGATTTTTGAAAGAGTTGAAAACTTTGACCGGATTGTTTCTTAGCGGCTAATCATAGACGCTTCCAATTTGCATAATGTTTACTTAGAGGCTAATCATAGACGATTCCAATTTGCATAATTTTTATTTAGAGGCTAATTATAGACGCATCAAATTTGCATAATGTTTACTTAGAGGCTAATCATATACGCTTCCAAGTGGCATAATATTTACTTAGAAGCTAATCACAGACGCTTCCATCCAATTTGCATAATGTTTACTTAGAAGCTAATCATAGACGCTTCCAATTTGCATAATATTTACTTAGAAACTAATCACATAAGCTTCCAATTTACATAATGTTTACTTGGAGGCTAATCATAGACGCTTCCAATTTGCATAATGTTTTCTTAGAGGATAATCATAGACGCTACCAATTTGCATAATGTTTACTTAGAAGCTAAGCATAGACGTTTCCAATTTGCATAATGTTTACTTATAGGCTAATCATAGACGCTTCCAATGTGCATAATGTTTTCTTAGAGGCTAATCATAGACGCTTCCAATTTGCATAATGTTTACTTAGAGGCTAATCATAGACGCTTCCAATTTGCACAATGTTTACCTAGAGGCTATTAATAGACGCTTCCAATTTGCATAATGTTTACTTTGGGGCTATTCATAGACGCTTCAAATTGCATAATGTTTAGTTAGAGGTTATTCATAGACGCTTTCAATTTGCATAACGTTTACTTTAAGGCTATTCTTAGACGCTTCTAATTAACATAATGTTTACATTGTATGAAACACTCATTGTGATCACATAGCGTTATTCAGTAGATACGTATGTTTTGTTCCAAGCATGGTATTTGGTCTTGCTTGGGTGAATTATTTAAATATCGTATGCAACATTTGTGTATACTCTGTAATAGGACATTCCTAAGAAATTGCACATGTTCCCTATAATGTGTATTAAATGTATGTTTTATTATATTTCATAGATGGCCCAGATACAGAAATATTGACTCCCGCAACATCATCATATACACGTAATGTAAACACCGTACTACCTGGCATTACGTGCGCTTCTGATTGCTATCCGACCTGTAATATTAAATGGACAAAGTCTGGATCAGTTATTAGCAATACTGGAGTACTATCGCTGGGAACATTGGACAGGAATGATGCAGCAACATACACATGTACAGTATCTAACCCGGGGAGGAGCGCAACTGTCACAAAGCATGTAGAGATCTTTGTGAGATGTAAGTGTATATGCTTCTACAACAGCTGACATGCATAGTATAGATTTACAATGATTAATGACGATTGTTCTGAGTTGAATAATTATAAGTATACATGCATGTATGGGTTGAATTAATTAAATAAACAAACAACATATTTCACTCAAATTTCACATTTAACTTCCCGAAGAAAGTCCACCCTTATTAGTATGTCTCCTCCCATTACTGTTTTGCCGTCTGTCTGTTCGTCCGTCCGTCTGTTTGCTTTAGCTTGTCTGCACTTAATAAACCCGTGTTGGATGTTTGCCAAACTTGGCATTGGTATGGTGTCTAGTTGTACATATTGTAAATCCGTTGCGGTTGGAGGAATTTACGTTCCGGATTAACAGCCATTTGGACATCTTTATAAAGCACAGATTGTCTGCACTTCACCTCCCCTTGTTGGATTTTCGCCAAATATCAATCAATACAAAAGGGGTTTTGGTAAAATGTATGTCATTTTGTCGCCTTCGAATGTGTTTGCCTTTGCTGTCTGTCTCTCTGTCCGTCATTCCGCACTTAATAACCCCGTGTTGGATTATGGCCTAACTTGATGCATGTCTAGTTGTGCATAGTTTGACCCCGTTCCAGTTGGATGATATTTTGCGGATTTACGGACATTTGAACATTATTATAGCACAACGCGTGTCTGTACTTCATCTCCAATACAGTGTTGGATTTTCACCATGCTTCAATACATACAAAAGAGATTGGTTGCTAGGAACATATATGTCCTTTCGTCACCTTATTGATCCTTTGAATGACATAGTATGCGATATATCCCACGGTGGAACCACATTATTTAATGTTATATTACACAATAGCGCAGCTGTATTGTCAAGTTGAACTGCGAAACCATATATGTACACCATATATTTATTGTTTCCTTAATTACATTGTGTCCAAATTGTGTATTGGTAATCTTGAAACTGGCTGCGTAATACAGGTAGGCTGCTTTATAGATTTAAAACTAGTTTACGACCTATGTACAACTGTGGTGAATCGAACATAATGACTTCATATTTTGCATTTTTTATTACTCTACTGAAGCAACAGTGAGTTGGGAGACATACCGTTTTTCATACGCAATATTTAGTATATAACGTGTTATTATCTAACGTATTGAATAGGTATCCTGATGTGAGTTGGAGAGATCTTGCTCCAGAACAGCTTAGGCGATGTCGCAACTATGTCATCGAAGAGGAGGATATGTCTTTATGTACCTCTATATCCAACAAGCTCACACATTATCTATGACATTCGTGTCTGGAGAATTACTAGGCTAATTACTTCTTTAGGATACGTTGCCTACTCATCCGAGTACTCTACACCAACATGCCCAAAAACAATATAATTGTAAACTATAGTGGGATTTCATGATTCATTTATGCGTAAATAACACATTATTACTTCACAAAGATTGCGTTGAAACGTTGCATACATATCCGAGAACGACTTATCTACAACACAGTTGCCTCCACCCTACATACCAATGACATTGAAGTTGAAATTTTGTCAAAAATAGTAAGATTTCAGGATTTATGTATGGGTGTTGTGCTGATCTGAAATCCAATATTGACATCATTGCAGCCATATTGTGACCATCATTGTAGCCATCTTGTAAATCTATTTGCACAATCATTGTGCGGTTTGATTCAAAGTGTTAACTGTGGCATCGGGATGACTAATAGATGAAAATATGATCACGTTCGATGTTTGCTCAATGCTTCCATTAACATAACTACCCACCTTTGCCAAGGGTTTACCTCGGTCCAACCATTGTTATTTCACATTGAATGTAGAGTGATATGTTTTGACATTGTCCGTTCGTCTATCTGGCTGCTATGAATGGATCCGTGTGTTTGTAATTAACTCAAATTATAATGATATATTGTAATTTCTAATACCAGATGGACCTGATGGATGTGACATCAGTCTTGAATCTCCATATACAGTGAGAGAAGGAAACAGCATTCCTACAATCACGTGTCAATCTGTCTGTTATCCTGCATGTTCACAACGATGGAGCAATGTCAGCATTAACAGCCCAGTTGGTTCTGATGGTGATCTCTCTCTTGAACTGGTGACAAGATCAAAGGCCGGATATTACTCGTGTACTTGCAGAAACGTAGTTCAAGGGCATTATGAAAAATCACTCGTCAACATCGTCCACGTGGTTGTTCAGTGTAAGTTGTATTGTTATTATTGGACGCACTATCAGTAATACGTATTAACCAGGTTTATAATGTTTAGTACATCCAACGTGCTTTCGAACCAATATGCCTACAGTTAATGCAATGTATGTATCCTGATTAACTCTATGATCAATGATAACATAATTATGTTAGCCCTGAATGACAGTATCACATGTTATCCTCCAATGAACAGTTTAATAGTAAATGCATGCAGCTGACCATATTCGGAAAGTTTCACTCTTGAGAGTTTGTAGATCACAAGCCACACATATTCAACATCGTATAGAAGAATATATAAGTATATTTGTGTAAAGAAAACAATACCACAGCATGTTCTCATGATCCACTGATGTTAATTATTGCATAACTCCTTCTGTCGCCACATATTAAATGTGTATATTATATATGATTAAAATAATATTCCTCTACACATGTATAATTGCGTATATCCAGAAGAGCCAAATGTACTGCCATTCCTCTACCATATAGATGACATGTACTGCCATTCCTCTACCATATAGTTGAAATGTACTGCCATTCCTCTATCATATATTTGAAATATACTGCCATTCATCGACCATATAGTTTCAATGTACTGCCATGTATCGACCATATAGTTTCAATGTACTGCCATTCCTCTACGATATAGATGAAATGTATTGCCATTCCTCTACCATATAGATGACATATACTGCCATTCCTCTACCATATAGATGAAATGTACTGCCATTCCTCTACCACATAGATGACATATACTGCCATTCCTCTACCATATAGATGACATATACTGCCATTCCTCTACCATATATTTGAAATGTACTGCCATTCCTCTACCACATAGATGACATATACTGCCATTCCTCTATCACATAGATGACATATACTGCCATTCCTCTACCATATAGATGATATATACTGCCATTCCTCTACCATATAGATGACATATACTGCCATTCCTCTACCATATAGATGATATATACTGCCATTCCTCTACCACATAGATGACATATACTGCCATTCCTCTACCACATATATGATATATACTGCCATTCCTCTACCACATAGATGATATTTACTGCCATTCCTCTACCACATATATGACATATACTGCCATTCCTCTACCACATAGATGATATATACTGCCATACATCTCCCATATAGTTGACATATACTGCCATTCCTTTACCACATAGATGATATATACTGCCATTCCTCTACCACATAGATGACATATACTGCCATTCCTCTACCATATAGATGATATATACTGCCATTCCTCTACCACATAGATGACATATACTGCCATTCCTCTACCACATAGATGACATATACTGCCATTCCTCTACCACATATATGATATATACTGCCATACATCTCCCATATAGCTGACATTTACAGCCAATTTAAAGATTTAAAAACAAACACAAGTAAGAATGTGCTAGACACGAGATATCGTTGAACCGTTTTAAAACATAAATCTTTTTTTGTATTAGGTTAATGTTTCTCATACAGACTGAATTGCGTCTTCAGATATAGCCCTGACAACGATGACATCATCATGTATACACAATTAGCAGTATACCATCGCAAGTTACAATAGGTGAGGACAATCATAAGCTATACAGCTGTCTGTCCAATTCCTTATATCAGTTGTTGTTAATAATCATGTATTGACAGAAAATAAATATGTTTAAACTAAGTTACAATACACAAGACACGGACTATCGTTGAACCAAGTCTTAAAACATCAATCAATGTTTGTTTTAGGTTAATGTTTCGCATACAGTCTGAATATAGCCCTGACAACGATGGCATCATCATGTATGCACAATTAGCAGTATAATGTGTTCTGGTTTTACACAATGATTTGATCCGTCTACGTTGTCAAGTGGTTACGGTAGCTGACTTGTAAAACATTGTAGCCATCGCGGATGGTCACTGGTTCAACCCGCGACCAGGCCGTGTCTCTTTGATGGAATACGTTGGCAGTTCATTACGGAGGTTGGATAACCAAGTACTGGTTAACCACTGGAATCTGTCCAAAAAGGTGTACATCCCGAACACACAAACAAACTTCTTGATTACATTTTGTAATGATAGTTATCTTACCAACAGATCCACCTGATGTTAACGTGGTACTTTCAACTACTGATATATCTGAAGGAAAGGAACTTATATTGACATGTGATGCGAAAGGCGTTCCATCTTTGTACAAATACAACTCTTTATCCCAGACGTGGGGTCGTTCTGTTATACATAGTACACACTCTGCTGTAAGTGGTACTCCAATATACAGTTCCCTACGTATTCCATCTCTACAGCTGCAGGACTCGGGAACATATACATGTCGTGTTAACAATGGGATCACAAATACACGGGGAGTGTTGGAGGACTCTGTTGATTCAGTCTTCATTAAAGTTAAAGGTAAGTTGACTTGCAACAAATTATTTTACATGTATATCGATACCCATCAAATTAATAATACTTGTGAACTGTTAAACCTATATTACTTATGGAAGATAAATATAAGATAGAGTGCACATGTATGTCACATATATTCTGTGATCATTGATAAGTGTTTCGGGAGTTTAATTTCTTTGAGCTAAGAATGGCCGGACTTGTGGTTATTAGATTGCTCTTAGCAGTTTATGTGTGTGGATATATTGCATCTAATATGTTTATACATGTGATCATGAAACGTTGCTGTGTCACAATGCACTGCAATACAGAATGTAGTGTTACGGTACAATATTTCCGAATTATGGCTTTAAATATCCTTAGTTAACAGTGTTTACTGCTAAATCAATATGTTTTTGTTTGATGCACTATGGAAATTAGCCAACTTTCTATTATGAATAGTATGTATTTATTAGTTTGCACATGCGTAATCAGCCGCTTCAAATTAGCTGTATGCAATTCCTCGGGCTAGTATGTGCTGCTAAGTTACTGATAATTGCAATAACATGTGTCGGAATATGCGTCCAATAAACGCGGGTCTTGCTATGTCTCTGTTTGCATCTCAGAAACACGTAATACTAATAAAAGCTGTAACATAATGCTTTTAAATCTGTTCTTACGTACATTGCAGTGTCTCCAAAGATAATTACACAGGGTTTAACATTTACCGGTGTAACGGGTGGAACAGCCAATATTCGTGTGGAGTTCTACAGTTATCCGGACATACTGAATGTTACATTTAAAGGATATGATGGGTCGGTTATAACAAATGGCGGCAAGTACAATGTATCCCATTATGGAACTGAAGTAACAGATAAGTTCCATGGCACAGATGTCACTTTGGATGGAAGTCAAGCTAACTTGGTTATATCAGATTTGAAGGCAGAGCATTTTGGAGTGTACACACTGACACTTTCTAATCAACTTAGTACAACAGTCACAAAAGTGATACTAGTTGCTGAAAGTAAGTAAAGTATTTCTGTAGAAAAGGCTGTAATGGTGAACTATGTTACTGACTGCCCACTTCTATTAATCTAATGACAGATGTGTATGGGTGTGGGCGCACTAAGCTTAGAACTTACAACATTGAAGCATCAATTTCAAACTGAAGCATATTGTAAAATTACCCATACGTCACAGGACAGAATTATGTAAATTTAAATGTGGCGGTGCTCCAGTACGCATATAAACCGGACGGTTTGAGAATTTACCACTAGTAGAACTCATTCTGTCATTTATTAGAAGAAGAAAGTCATGTATTATTAGAAAGTGCATTGTATGATGATTATTTTGAGAGCTGTTCCATTTGAGAAAGATTTATTATATGAGAATGATTCCGACAAATCTGAATCGGACCAGGTTATAATTGTACATTACTGTAACTCTGACAGGCATGGTTGCCAGCACTTGTTTTCATATACTTCAAAGACGTTCTGTTTATTTATGCAAATAATGTATGCAATAATTTTATAAATTGTGTGACTCTTATACATTCCAAGATTAAACCATCCTCGATCTGATCGAATTTGAAACTAATGATTAAAACATTTCTATATTGCGCATTATTGCTGTAATTCCATTTCAATATTTTAAACCGTTCCATTTTAAGTAGTATTTAATTGCAATGAACCGCTGTTCCTCGGTTTACTATGTAAATACATTAACATATCAGTAACATGGATAGGTTGATTAACTGTGTGCATGTAGTCATATTAATCTCTATTAAATCTTTATAATGAATTACTGTGGACATTACTATGTTAATATGTTTTGTATATGATACAGTCTACCTAGATGAAACTAATATAAATATTAAAACAAACCAAGATGTCTACACATTACCATAGACACTAGTCCATCAGAACTCTCAATACTTTGGTTTATATTATTTACGTACAACAGGTGGGCCAGATGAACCAACGCACTTCACATACATGTACAAGGACAATACCCACACGTTTTCATGGCTTGGGGGATTCAACGGAGGGTATGCGCAGACGTTCGTGATTCAGACATCTATTATTGGTACAGAATACTGGATTAACAGAACGACAATTACTGAGATATTGCCGGGTGTCACTTCTTACCAGGCAAGCACAAACGCTCTACCACCGGGGACATACGTTGCGAGAATATTTGCTTTGACTATTAAAGGCACATCAGAATATGTAGGATTAAATGACACATTGGAAGGTGTTAATATAGAATCAGGTAAGTCTAGCATACGTTGGCATGGCTTATGCGTGCAGTGAATAGTTTGCTACTTGTTTTCAATCATGAATTACCATTGCTTGCATGTATCCACAAATTGCACATATTGCCGGAGTCACCGTTAGTCGTTGGTTGCACCTCGAACTGCATAGCTATGACTTAGCAATTCCAAACACACTATATACAATTTGGCTTCTGATGTAGAGGTTGTTGTCACAGATATATAAATTTGCTTGTATTACCTTTATTATGTTGTCTTAAAATTGCTGACTTAAAAAGTTATGAATTATACATAGGCAGTGGTCACCATTATTATCGTGTGGAGTTATCATGGTTTATGATTTAATGTTAATGCAAGTATTCTGTTCTGAGTAAGACCGTCTGGGTGTTGCATTGAGATAAATATATCGAGTGATAGTTTTAATATGATCTCATATCTTGAGTTATCAAAATTGTATGTAAAACTCAAATGTCCTAGTCTAAGTTACGAATATCGTCGTATATATTAGAACTTGAATAGGCAGATGGAAACAGCCACACATCATTTTATTATAATTAATTGAATGCTCATTTTTAATGAATTAAGAACACATTACACCAATACGTATTATTGGGATACACGTTAGATGGTTAAATGGGTTAAATTAAATGAAAATGCAGTTTTGAAATTATTTCCATATGCTTCTAAAGCTTTTAATGCATTTGAACGTCGTAGATTAATAACATGTGTTAATATATAACGAAATCTACTTAGTTTTTTAAATGTTTTTATTAATTATATGTCTCTCCCAACTATGTTTGTTTATTAGTGTTCATTATCATACATGTTTCACTTTATAACTTGTTTTCTATTGATGCTTTGTTCATGGGCAAGAAATGGCTTATTACGAAATAAAGAGATATTATATCATATATTATATATACATATTTCTTTCTAAAATATTCACTTATTATTTTAAGTGATATATACTTTCCTTCATCATGCAATATACTATTTGACATCATATCTTATTGTAGATATTGAATGGAAAATACGTGACGATATTGAGCTATGCAACTACCGATATATTGGTTCGATAAATTATTCTTCACAAAACCCAAATAGGTTTCCATGTATTACGGTGGTATACATATGCACAACTAATCACAAATCACAAATGGAATATACTGCTCTCTAATTATCTATAAATTGTAAATTGTATATAGCATGCATTGATTTTATGTATATATTATATTAAATAGTAAATATTATTCAGGAATTGAAATAATGTAAAACTAATAGGGGATTATTATCCGACCCCTACTGGTCTGAAACTGAACAAATAATCAACAAAATATCATAGTATATAGCAGTGTTAAAAAGCACCAACATTATTCATCACACATAATAATTGTATTGATAGTAACACGTCGGTCATCTAGTATTGGACAAATGGTACCATTATGGTAATTTTCATAGGGATAAGTAACATACGAAATATTAAACACAATATATGTATAGTATCACAATCTGCCATGTTGGATCCAATGGATATTCTACTCAATGTGCAGGATGAATTTCATGATGATATCGTATAAAGTCTTCTCAAACTACAAAATGCAAGCTATGTGTAGCAACAAGCTGCCACCGAGGATAGGATGAAATAGTGTCGGTATATTTTGATAAAAGCCCGATTTATTTCGATAATCAGCATCTTCTGTCAAACAACTAGATCAAAACTGAACTACTTTAAATTGAATTCCTATTCAAATGTGGTGCTTTCCATAAACGTATCCTTAATTGTATTTTGTCAATTCAGTTCCAGAAATACTAACATTTCCAGTATGGGGAGTTGCAGGTTGGATTTCAACTGTTATTCTCGTGTTGATAATAGCTACTGGATCAGTTGTATTCTACAAGAGGATGTACGACCAGAAAGGTAATACATTGCGTAAACAATATGGAAATCAAATGTTTAATGTGACGTCCACAATACGCATGCAAGTTGTTGTTCACTTATTAACAGTATATAATGTGCGCTCGTGTGTGTGTGTGTGTGTGTGTGTGTGTGTGTGTGTGTGTGTGTGTTTGTTGTTGTTGTTGTGTGTTTGTTGTTGTTGTTGTTGTTGTTGTTCGTTCGTCTGTGTTCTTCGGTTCGTTCGTTCGTTCGTTCGTCGTTCGTTCGTTCTTCGTTCGTTTATATTTGTTTGACAGTTAGTTATTTAGTTTGTTGTTGTTGTTTGTTGTTGTTGTTGTTCGTTAGTTAGTTCGTTGGTGCGTTGTTGGTTTGTTCGTTCGTTCGTCGTTCGTTCGTTCGTCGTTCGTTCGTTCGTTCGTTCGTTCGTTCGTTCGTTCGTTCGTTCTGAACATAACTTCACATCCATATTTAATATAATATATGTAATCGACGTATTGTTAGCAAGACCAGATATCAAGGTCACTCTAAGCCATGAACTCTCTGAATAATGCACAGTAGTGTATGTCCACTCAACGTGTTCAACCTATCGACATGCGTTGAAGTAGCTTGCACAGACGATCCCCATATTGAGTTGGCATTTTACGATATTGAGTATGCATAATCCTGCTCCGTACACTTACTAAGTTAAACCATGCAGTTCAAAGTCCATGTACAATGTACATAGTGTTATTATATAACATCCTATTTAAAATTATGATTATAATGGAAGCTTTCGTTGAAGACTTAGCACGTTAATTCATCTTATGTAATCAAACGCACCGATATGCAGTGGATGCCCCCAACTGAATTAATCGGTAAAATGTTAACGAAATACCATAATAGAACTATTATACCTAGTGCTAAGTTCTGACTCGTGCTCAGAAAAGTATAATGCAACGTAATTATGTTGTACACACACCAGTGTATGGTAATTATCCTGGCAAATCGCGAGGTTAGAGTTAGATATAGGTATACACAAGTGTACATGAACTATGCAAATCTGCTTGTTGGATGGGTGGAATTGCCAGCTTTATCCCAGTGGTTGGTGTCTTTGCTGTACATTATCAATGTCGGGTCAGTCACTACTATTTATATAATGTAAGATGTGCCCTCAGTGTACAGGTGAAATAGAATTATTAGCATGTTATGGACAGAGGGAATGGACACACGGACACAATGTTGTGGAGAGGTGTCCAAATTAATGGATTAGACCTTGTCTGGAAAATATATGGATGTATATATTCATCTGATATGCTTGTTGTTGTTAGAAGTGTAGTTAGATTCACTGTAATTTGACTTCAAAAGGTTTTATCATAGTATGAGTGGTTGTGATTTTTGCTTAGGAATGGCGGTGGTTGTGTATCTCATGGGGAGTTACGTTGTTAATACAACAACCGTGCATACGCCGCAAAGCATAGGTTCCAAACATACACTTTTTGTCGTGCAATGTGAATTGTGGCATCGTAAGCATCTACGTATTGTAGGTCTCCTATTCCTGTCTTACTGATAGCCATCATTTAAAGTACATAGTTTCATTGTACAGGTCATACGAATATGGATAGGACATATACCATTGGTGGTAGCTGTTGCTGCTGTTGAATAACGGTACATGTCGTCCTGTCGGTGCATGCATACTATTAATCAATATACCATACCCCTAGTATACCCGTGTCTATAGTGGACTCTATATCCGACACTTGTATGCAATTAATATGTACGAATAACCTGTGTATGTGCACCAATGCTTAGTCTACCTTTGAAAATTATATATAATATTGCGAAAGCAATATATTTAATAGAAACACGTATGTGTAGGCCCGTGGCCCGCTGATATTTGAAGCATAATATATGCAATATTGCATATTAATTACAATAAGAACATGTAGTTATCATATGACCATAATTATTCTGACATCAAATAGATTGGACAATAACGATGTTCTACATAATCAAATACTGTACAGCCGAGTAAATATATAATGTTCAAATCATTAAGCACCTGACGTATAATTATTGAATTGCCTCTTGTTTTCAGACCGAACTCCTTCAAGATCAGCTAACAGGTATGTACCGCTCTATGTATGTTGTACTGTACGTTTGGCATAACGGAAACATGCAATAAGGTATTGGACATTGCTCTCAGAACATATACTAATCATGTCAAACCTAATAAGGAATGAAACGCTGCTAATGTCCATTGAGGTATAGCTAACATTGGGTGTGTTTGATTATGCCGAGGCCAAATCTGCCTTTCTAAGGTTATGTGCTTACGTTCAAATCAATCAATGCTATTCATTTAATATTATGAGCAGTTCTAATCCGCATTTGAATGAAAATTGTCACTTTCATATAAAATATTGTAGTTTGTCCCGTTAAACAAATACCGAACATGAACTTATCCTACTATTCCTTTAATTGTTGTAACAGTGTTCATGAACATTGAACATGTTCTACCTGTAATATACACGTATCTCAGGATGACGTGCCCTAACTATGTCTTCAATAACAACCAATCTTGTTATGCGATTTTAGGAGACCAATAAACACACACTTGATGTGCTCGTTTTTCGGCATAGACATTACAACTTAAAATGGCGAGAACTAGAAACATTTGACTTAACTTCCAGTTTAATAACACACTATTAAATGTATCTTTCCAGGAAAAGTCACAACACAACAGTAGAAGAAACTTCATATTATAATGTTGCGAAGTAAGTATTCGTTCTATATAGTGATTGGTAATGAACTCAATGTATGGACAGTATGGAAACGGTATTATATACCCCCCCCCCATTAACATCATTCCAAAATGCAATTTACTAAGTTGTACTGCACACACCAACACCCCGAATATTGGCAATGTTCTTAAGAGCCAAATATCGATATTTTGACAAATACAGCGCTATTCAAGAAGGGGTGCTGGTCTATAGAGAGAGGTTCGCAGATATTATATTTATGCTATACTATAATGGAGCAGGCGTTGTATACATGCTACATATAATGGAGCAGGCGTTGTATACATGCTACATATAATTACAAGTGTCTATTAATAACGGGATTGTATTATGCCATGATAGCATGATCTTGTCGGTCATGGCTGGTTTTGAAGGTTGACGGCGAGCGTCGATAATAAATTGTGCGGGGTATGATGTCTAGGTTGGATGGGCTTAAGAACCCTTGGAACAGTTGGCAGCAGGGTTTGGGTGTGGTTGATTGCAGGGTATATGTGTTGTTGAATGCAGGGTATAGGTGTGGTTGACTGCAGGGTATATGTGTGGTTGACTGCAGGGTATAGAAAGGATACACTATTGTGTACGGAGTGTATTACTAGTAAGTGTATTGGAGCCTGTAATGTACACGTATTGCCAGACATGGAACATATTAGTTCGAACACTTGCTCAAGTCGCATACATGCATACAGGGATTTTTGTAATACATTGTTGATATGCATTCGCGAGAGGTCGCATGTGGATTGTCTTCGAATGGGACCGGACTGTGGGTAGCCGGAACAGTTAGGTTCAACGGTGTACATACCACTGGGGATTAATTATTGGTCATAATGCATCCACTCACGGCTGATTTACATCATCGTACGAATGGTGGGTCACATACGTATATAGGGTGATGGCTAAATCGGTAACGGTACTACCCCATAAATATACGGGACACACCAGATACTTAATATACATATTATGGGTATTTATAACATGGATCTATATTAATATTGTAGAATAGAATAAAACTATACAAGTAATGCGAAATACTACCTTGTTATTGAGTCCACAACTATCTGCGAGTTAACAAGCGTCAGTGTTACCTTGTGATAGGGACACATGAAAGGGACACTCGGACATAATCAACAGAAAATGAAATTGATGTGCCATGTTTATACAATAATGATGTGCCATGTTTATACCACAATGATGTGCCATGTTTATACCACAATGATGTGCCATGT
>CM026386.1:97990932-98012525 GCA_014843695.1 Archivesica marissinica
TAATAAATGACAGAATGAGTTCTACTAATGGTAAATTCTCAAACCGTCCGGTGGTTTATATGCGTACTGGAGCACCGCCACATTTAAATTTACATAATTCTGTCCTGTGACGTATGGGTAATTTTACAATATGCTTCAGTTTGAAATTGATGCTTCAATGTTGTAAGTTCTAAGCTTAGTGCGCCCACACCCATACACATCTGTCATTAGATTAATAGAAGTGGGCAGTCAGTAACATAGTTCACCATTACAGCCCTTTCTACAGAAATACTTTACTTACTTTCAGCAACTAGTATCACTTTTGTGACTGTTGTACTAAGTTGATTAGAAAGTGTCAGTGTGTACACTCCAAAATGCTCTGCCTTCAAATCTGATATAACCAAGTTAGCTTGACTTCCATCCAAAGTGACATCTGTGCCATGGAACTTATCTGTTACTTCAGTTCCATAATGGGATACATTGTACTTGCCGCCATTTGTTATAACCGACCCATCGTATCCTTTAAATGTAACATTCAGTATGTCCGGATAACTGTAGAATTCCACACGAATATTGGCTGTTCCACCCGTTACACCGGTAAATGTTAAACCCTGTGTAATTATCTTTGGAGACACTATAATGTACGTAAGAACAGATTTAAAAGCATTATGTTACAGCTTTTATTAGTATTACGTGTTTCTGAGATGCAAACAGAGACACAGCAAGACCCGCGTTTATTGGACACATATTCCGACACATGTTATTGCAATAATCAGTAACCTAGCAGCACATACTAGCCCGAGGAATTGCATACAGCTAATTTGAAGCGGCTGATTACGCATGTGCAAACTAATAAATACATACTATTCATAAGAAAGTTGGCTAATTTCCATAGTGCATCAAACAAACACATATTGATTTAGCAGTAAACACTGTTAACTAAGGATAATTAAAGCAATAATTCGGAAATATTGTACCGTAACACTACATTCTGTATCACATGTATAAACATATTAGATGCAATATATCCACACACATAAACTGCTAAGAGCAATCTAATAACCACAAGTCCGGCCATTCTTAGCTCAAAGAAATTAAACTCCTGAAACACTTCGGCTTATCAATGATCACAAAATATATGTGACATACATGTGCACTCTATCTTATATTTATTTTCGATAAGTAATATAGGTTTAACAGTTCACAAGTAGTATTAATTTGATGGATATCGATATACATGTAAAATAATTTGTTGCAAGTTATCTTACCTTTAACTTTAATGAAGACTGAATCAACAGAGTCCTCCACAACTCCCCGTGTATTTGTGATCCCATTGTTAACACGACATGTATATGTTCCCGAGTCCTGTAGCTGTAGAGATGGAATACGTAGCGAACTGTATATTGGAGTACCACTTACAGCAGAGTGTGTACTATGTATAACAGAACGACCCCAAGTCTGGGATAAAGAGTTGTATTTGTACAAAGATGGAACGCCTTTTGCATCACATGTCAATCTAAGTTCCTTTCCTTCAGATATATCAGTAGTTGAAAGTACCACGTTAACATCAGGTGGATCTGTTGGTAAGATAACTATCATTACAAAATGTAATCAAGAAGTTTGTTTGTATGTTCGGGATGTACACCTTTTTTGGACAGACTCCAGTGGTTAACCAGTACTTGGTTATCCAACCTCCGTAATGAACTGCCAACGTATTCCATCAAAGTGATACGGCCTGGTCGCAGCTTGAACCAGTGACCATCCGCGATGGTTACAATGTTTTACAAGTCAGCTACCGTAACCACTTGACAGCGTAGACGGATCGGATCATTGTGTAAAACCAGAACACATTATACTGCTAATTGTGCATACATGATGATGCCATCGTTGTCAGGGCTATATTCAGACTGTATGCGAAACATTAACCTAAAACAGACATTGATTGATGTTTTAAAACTTGGTTCAACGATATTCCGTGTCTTGTGTATTGTAACTTGCGAATGTTATACTGCTAATTATGTATACATGATGATGTCATCGTTGTCAGGGCTATATCTGAAGACGCAATTCAGTCTGTATGAGATACATTAACCTAATACAAAAACAGATTTATGTTTTAAAACGGTTCAACGATAGTTCGTGTCTAGTACATTCTTACTTGCGTTTGTTTTTAAATCTTTAAATTGGCTGTAAATTTCAGCTATATGGGAGATGTATGGCAGTATATATCATCTATATTGGAGTTGTATGGCAGTATATGTCATCTATTTGGTAGAGGAATGGCAGTATATATCATCTATGTGGTAGAGGAATGGCAGTATATTTCATCTATGTGGTAGAGGAATGGCAGTATATTTCATCTATGTTGTAGAGGAATGGCAGTATATTTAATCTATGTGGTAGATGTATGGCAGTATATTTCATCTATATGGTAGAGGAATGGCAGTATATGTCATCTATATGGTAGAGGAATGACAGTACATTTCATCTATATGGTAGAGGAATGGCAGTATATGTCAACTATATGGTAGAGGAATGGCAGTACATGTCATCTATATGGTAGAGGAATGGCAGTACATGTTCATCTATATGGTAGAGGAATGGCAGTACATGTCATCTATGTGGTAGAGGAATGGCAGTACATGTCATCTATATGGTAGAGGAATGGCAGTACATGTCATCTATATGGTAGAGGAATGGCAGTACATTTCAACTATTTGGTAGAGGAATGGCAGTACATTTCAACTATTTGGTAGAGGAATGGCAGTACATTTCAACTATATGGTAGAGGAATGGCAGTATATTTCATCTATATGGTAGAGGAATGGTAGTACATTTCAACTATATGGTAGAGGAATGGCAGTATATATCATCTATATGGTAGAGGAATGGCAGTACGTGTCATCTATGTGGTAGAGGAATGGCAGTTATGTCATCTATGTGGTAGAGGAATGGCAGTACGTGTCATTATGTGGTAGAGGAATGACTATGTGGTAGAGGAATGGCAGTACATGTCATTATATGGTAGAGGAATGGCAGTACATGTCAACTATATGGTAGAGGAATGGCAGTACATTGAAACTATATGGTAGAGGAATGGCAGTACATTTCAACTATTTGGTAGAGGAATGGCAGTACATTTCAACTATATGGTAGAGGAATGGCAGTACATTTAAACTATATGGTAGAGGAATGGCAGTACATTTCATCTATATGGTCGATGAATGGCTGTACATTTCGTCTATATGGTGTGGAATGGCAGTACAGTTGGCTCTTCTGGATATACGCAATTATACATGTGTAGAGGAATATTATTTTAATCATAAATAATATACAAATTTAATATGTGGCGACAGAAGGAGTTATACAATATTTAACATCAGTGGATCTTGTGATCTACAAACTCTCAAGAGTGAAATTTTCCGAAGATGGTCACCCACACCTAATCAGCTGCATGCATTTAATATGCAACTGTTCATTGGAGGATAACATGTGATACTGTCATTCAGGGCTAATACAATTATGTTATCATTGAGCATAGAGTTAATCAGGATACATACATTGCATTAACTGTAGGCATATTGGTTCGAAAGCACGTTTGATGTACTAAACATTATAAACCTGGTTAATAAGTATTATATTAATAGTACTGATAGTGCATCCAATAGTAACAATAAAACTTACACTGAACAACAACACGGACGATGTTGGCGAGTGATTTTTCATAATACCCTTGAACTATGTTGCTGCAAGTACACGAGTAATATCCGGCCTTTGATCTTGTCACCAGTCCAAGAGAGAGATCACCATCAGAACCAACTGGAGTATTAATGCTGACATTGCTCCATCCTTGTGAACATGCAGGATAACAGACAGATTGACACGTTATTGTAGGAATGCTGTTTCCTTCTCTCACTGTATATGGAGATTCAAGACTGATGTCACATCCGACTGGTCCATCTGGTATTAGAAATTACAATATATCATTATAAATTGAGTTAATTACAAACACAAGGATCCATTCATAGCAGCCAGATAGACAAACGGACAATGTCAAAACATATCACTCTACATTCAATGTGAAATAACAATGGTTGGACCGAGGTAAACCCCTGGCAAAGGTGGGTAGTTATGTTAATGGAAGCATTGAGCAAGCATCGAACGTGATCATATGTTCATCTACTAGTCATCCCGATGCCACAGCTAACAGTTTGAATCAAACCGCACACTGATTTGCAAATAGATTTGCAAGATGGCTACAATGATGGTCACACTATGGCTGCAATGATGTCAATATTGGATTTCAGATCAGCACCCATAAATAAATCCTGAAATCTTACTATTGTTGACAAAATTTCAACTTCAATGTCATTGGTATGTAGGGTGGAGACAACTGTGGTGTAGATAAGTAGTTCTCGGGTGTGTATGCAACGTTTCAACGCAATCTTTGTGAAGTGATAATGTTTTATTTACACATAAATAAATCATGAAATCCCACTATAGTTTACAATTATATTGTGTTTGGGCATGTTGGTGTAGAGTACTCGGGTGAGTAGGCAAAGTTTCCTAAAGAAGTAATTGGCCTAGTAATTCTCCAGACATGAATTTCATAGATAATGTTATAGATAATTTGTGAGCTAGTTTGATATAGAGGTACATAAAGACATATGCTCCTCTTCGATGACATAGTTGCGACAACGCCTTGACTGTTCTGGAGCAAAATCTCTCCAACTCACACCAGGATACCTATTCATTACGTTAGATAATAACACGTTATATACTAAATATTAAAAACGGTATGTCTCCCAACTCACTATTGCTTCAGTAGAGTGATAAAAAATGCAAAATATAAAGTCATTATGTTCGATTCACCACAGTTGTACATAGGTCATACATTATTTTTAAATCTATAAAGCAGCCTACCTGTATTACGCAGCCAGTTTTAAGATTACCAATGCACAACTTGGACACAATGTAATTAAGGAAACAATAAATATATTGTGTACATATATGGTTTCGCAGTTCAACTTTATAATACAGCTGCGCTATTGTGTAATAGAACATTAAATAATGTGGTTTCCCCCGTGGGAAATATCTCATAATATTTCATTCGAAGGTGCAATAAGGTGACGAAAGGACATATATGCTCCTAGCAACCAATCCTTTTGCATGTATTAAAGCATGGTGAAAATCCAACACTGTATTGGAGATGAAGCACAGACACGCGTTGTGCTATAATAATGTTCAAATGTCCGTAAATCCGCAAAATATCATCCAACTGGAACGGGGTCACACTATGCACAACTAGACATGCATCAAGTTAGGCAAACATCCAACACGGGGTTATTAAGTGCGGAATGACGGACAGAGAGACAGACAGCAAAGGCAAACACATTCGAAGGCGACGAAATTACATACATTTTACCAAAACCCCTTTTATATTGATTGATGTTTGGCGAAATTCCAACAAGGGGAGGTGAAGTGCAGACAATCTGTGCTTTATAAAAATGTTCAAATGGCTGTAAATCCGCAGCGTAAATTCCTCCAACCGCAACGGGTTTACAATATGTACAACTAGACATCATACCAATGCTTCCTGCCAAGTTTGGCAAAAATCCAACAAGGGTTTATGAAATGCAGACAAGCTAAAGCAAACAGACGGACGGACGGACGGACGGCAAAACAGTAATGGGAGGAGACATAATAATAAAGGTGGCCATTCTTCGGGATATTAAATGTGAAATTTGAGTGAAATATGTTGTTTGTTTATTTAATTAATTTAATCCCCCCACTTCATGCATGTATAATTATAATTATTCAACTCATTAATCATTGTAAATCTATACTATGCAGGTCAGCTGTTGTAGAAGCATATCATTATGTCTAGTATTTTATGAATACATGTAGCTACAGTATATTATATATTATATATATAACAGTAATTATATACACTTACATCTCACAAAGATTTCTACAAGCTTTATGACAGTTGCGCTCGTCCCCGGGTTAGATACTGTACATGTGTATGTTGCTGCATCATTATTGTCCAATGTTCCCAGCGATAGTACTCCAGTATTGCTAATAACTGATCCAGACTTTGTCCATTTAATATTACAGGTCGGATAGCAATCAGAAGCGCACGTAATGTCAGGTAGTACGGTGCTTGCATTACGTGTATATGATGATGTTGCGGGAGTCAATATTTCTGTATCTGGGCCATCTATGAAATATAATTAAACATACAATTAATACACATTACAGCGAAAATGTGCAATTTCTTAGGAATGTCCTATTGCAGTGCATACACAAACGTTGCATACGATATTTAAATAATTCACCCAAGCAAGACCAAATACCATGCTTGGAACAAAACATACGTAGATACTAAATAACGCTATGTGATCACAATGAGTGTTTCAAACAAGACCAAATACCATGCTTGGAACAAACATACGTATCTACTGAATAACGCTATGTGATCACAATGAGTGTTTCAAACAGACTTGGCGATATATCTCACTACTTAAACCTCAGTATAATGTATTGTGGCTAATCTGAATTTAATTACATCTACCAGACAATATCACATGATTGTCTCCACTGTAGAGCGCAGGCACAAGGCAACATTTGTTTACCCTATGGTCATATAGTAAGCAATGATTACTGTAAACATTATGCAAATTGGAAAGGTCTATGAATAGCCTCTAAGTAAACATTATGCAAATTGGAAGCGTCAATTATTAGCTTCTAAGAAAACATTATGCAAATTGTTAGCGTCTATGATTAGCCTCAAAGTAAACATTATGCAAATTGGAAGCGTCTTTGAATAGCCTCTAAGTAAACTTTATGCACATTAGAATCATCTATGATTAGCTCCTAAGAAAACATTATGCAAATTGGAAGCGTCTATGAATAGCCTCTAAGTAAACATTATGCAAATTGGAAGCGTCTATAAATAGCCTCAAGAAAACATTATGCAAATTGGAAGCGTCTATGATTAGCCTCTAAGTAAACATTATGCAAATTGGAAGCGTCTATGATTAGCCTCTAAGTAAACATTATGCAAATTGGAAGCGTCTATGAATAGCCTCAAAGTAAACATTATGCAAATTGGAAGCGTCTGTGAATAGCCTCAAAGAAAACATTATGCAAATTGGAAGCGTCTATGAATAGCCTCAAAGTAAACATTATGCAAATTGGAAGCGTCTATGATTAGCCTCAAAGTAAACATTATGCACATTGGAAGCGTCTATGATTAGCCTCAAAGTAAACAGTATGCAAATTGGAAGCGTCTATGAATAGCCTCTAAGTAAACATTATGCAAATTGGAAGCGACTATGAATGACATCTATGTAAACATTATGCAAATCGGAAACGTCTATGCATAGCCTCTATGTAAACATTATGCAACTTGGAAGCGTCTATGATTAGCATCAAAGTAAACATTATGCAAATTGGAAGCGTCTATGAATAGCCTCAAAGTAAACAGTATGCAAATTGGAAGCGTCTGTGAATAGCCTCAAAGAAAACATTATGCAAATTGGAAGCGTCTATGAATAGCCTCAAAGTAAACATTATGCAAATTGGAAGCGTCTATGATTAGCCTCAAAGTAAACATTATGCACATTGGAAGCGTCTATGATTAGCCTCAAAGTAAACAGTATGCAAATTGGAAGCGTCTATGAATAGCCTCTAAGTAAACATTATGCAAATTGGAAGCGACTATGAATGACATCTATGTAAACATTATGCAAATCGGAAACGTCTATGCATAGCCCCTATGTAAACATTATGCAACTTGGAAGCGAATATGATTAGCATCAAAGTAAACATTATGCAAATCGGAAACGTCTATGCATAGCCCCTATGTAAGCATTATTCAAATTGGAAGCGAATATGAATGGCATCTATGTAAACATTATGCAAATCGGAAACGTCTATGATTAGCCTAGTTCAGAGTGTGGCTAATAGTTTCAAAAATCCTACTGTCACTTTTAAGATTTAGCGAAACAGAAAAACACAGCTTACTGATTAACAATAATGAAGTATGTGGATACTGGCTATATGTAAAATGATATATTTCAGCTTGGTGCGATTTTAGTCCACTTTAATGTAACGATATGAAATCCAGTGAAAACATCCAGATTCCACATAAATAAATCAATAATTATAGAACACTAAACATTTTACAAGGACATTTCATACAGTAATGTGACTGTTCATCAATGCCCTTTCGGAGAATCTTTGTAATAGTGTAGATCAATACGCATCTAGCTTCCAGTTTAATCCATGTTGTTTTGTATATTAAAGTTGTAAAATGATGTACATATTGATGAATAAAATGTTTAACATTATTATTATTATTAGACCAAACAAATTAATTTATAAAATTACATTTTGACCAGTTCATCAAAATGTGTAATTGTGTCTATAATATTAGTGACATAAAGTCGGCACGAGCTAGCTCCTCTGGATCTACACTTCTAGTAAGCCTATTTAGAGGTGTGTGGAGTTCAAATATTGTAGATGTTGCCAAGACGGACATATCAGTTACTAGTAAACACATGTGTCTCCCATCTAGTGTGTTCTTTTGGAATTTGGCAAGTATATCTATGGTAATTGGTAGCGTCTATGATTAGCCTCTAAGTCTCTCTAGGTGCATTGTATGTTGTGAAGTAAACATATGCATAATTGGTAGCGTCTATGATTAGCCTCTAAGTCTCTCTAGGTGCATAATATGTTGTGAAGTAAACATTATGCAAATTGGAAGCGTCTAGGATTAGCATCTAAGTCTCTCTAGGTGCATTGTATGTTGCGAATTAAACATATGCAGAATTGGTAGATTACTAGACATAGAACAATGTTGGAACAACTATGTCACTCTAAATGTAACGGGGTGGTTGCGATACAGCAAGTATTTATACATAGCCAGGTGTTTTTTGAACAAGTATGGCAATATGTGTGTTTTAAATCTTCAAAACAGAACAAGTTCGGACAAAGTTTGATACCTTTCAAAAATCAACTGGACTGAACATCATGGAGTTATGCACACCTTGACGTGTTACCTAGCGAGGATATATAATTCTGGTTAATTTTATGACTAAGATCAATTGGTATAAAACCAACCAGCATTTCAAATCTCAAGATATGTTATACAAATGTACAAACATATACACACTCTAACACGTCATGTTGTACAAATGTACAAACATATACACATTATAACACGTCATGTTGTACACATGTACAAACATATACACATTATAACACGTCATGTTATACAAATGTACAAACATATACACACTCTAACACGTCATGTTATACAAATGTACAAACATATACACATTATAACACGTCATGTTATACAAATGTACAAACATATACACATTATAACACGTCATGTTATACAATGGTACACACATATACACACTCTAACACAATATGTTATACAAATGTACAAACATATACACACTCTAACACGTCATGTTATACAAATGTACAAACATATACACACTCTAACACGTCATGCTATACAATGGTACACACATATACACACTCTAACACGCGGTGTTGTGCAAATGTACACACATATACACACTCTGATCCCGAATGTTGGTTAGTGCGCTTTGCTCAGGTGAGCTAATAAATAACTTTACCTAGCTGAACAAAAGCGTTATTACTTACATCTAACATTGACTGTCACCTGTTTTGTTACATATCCACTCTTCCCTGGGTTGGTTACTGTGCATGTATATATAGCAGCCTCGTTCCTGTTTAACGTTCCCAGTGATAACACGTCCGTAGTGCTTACTGTGGTACCAGATTGTGTCCATTTATAACTACACGCAGGGTAACAATCACCAACACAAGTAATGTCATTCAGACTGGTGCCCTCATTATGTGTATACGTTGTATCCGCGGGACTTAGTTTTGTTGTACCTACATCTGGGCCATCTGTAAACAACATAAATTGTACAATTCATTGCAACATTTTTAAAAGAAAATGATAAGAACGTACATCTGTTTACACAAATAGGCGCCCTTGTGTCATGAATACCCAGTTGCTGTTCCTATATCTGAAACACAAATTATATAGCTCATTCACACGCATTAAGGCAATTACAACTTGTTCAAAATATATTATCTTCATACATCAATGACACACATAATGAGTAGATTATTCTGTACATATTAGTATTTGGTTTCAATTAATCCAAATAACAATGTCTAGTGACATTCTAGGCACTACCGTATGTCTGAATAAAAACACGTTGCCGAAGTGGTGCAACATTTTACACGTGACTGGTGTTGACTATAGTTAATGCATCGTACATACGCGCAGGATACCCGTATATTGTTATTTTATTACATTATGACTAAATTGATCAATGGTATAAGTACCAGATATACGTGACTCTGAATGGAATCCATTAATCCAAATAACCTCACTAACATTGTTGAAATTGTTGACATTTTAAATTTGTTCAGAGATATCTTAGTTTCACGGACCACCCATGCATACTGTAATTCCAGGTGAATGCATACTTTAATTCCAGGTGAATGCATATTGTAATTCCAGGTGTATGCATACTGTAATTCCAGGTGAATGCATACTGTAATTCTAGGTGAATGCATACAGTAATTCCAGGTGAATGCATAATGTAATTCCACGTGAATGCATACTGTAATTCCAGGTGAATGCATATTGTAATTCCAGGTGAATGCATACTGTAATTACAGGTGAATGCATATTGTAAGTTCAGGTGAATGCATATTGTAAGTTCAGGTGTATGCTTATTGTAAGATTCAAGTGGAGGTTTGATATGCAGAGCAAGAGTGGATTAATTGGACTAACATAAATTTATTGAAATAAAACACTAACATTTGAATAAATGTACCGCCAGCCTCAATCACAAACATATATGAAATTGAACTTTTTCAAAGAATCTCGCTATGAGCATATTTCCAAATACATCCATTTACACACGTATGATTATTAGTGGTAACAGTGGGTGATTGTAACACTAACTTTTGTTATAGAATTGGGTATGGTTCGCAGGTCCATCTTGAATATTTAATCTGCCGCACATCTACAACAGGACAGCTTGGTGATAATTTATAATGGCTGTTTGTATCTGCTATTGAGATTGCTTTTTGAGTGTGTACTATGCAGAGTAATGTACAGGAGAGGTAAGTGAATTGAAATCAACGACCTTAACAACTCGGCCACGGAGGCCTCTATAATAAGGAAAAACAACATAATATCCTTTAGCACATTAATGCTTTACACATGTTTTATTCAGGACAGTGTTGAGGTGCGAAAGTGGAATAGAACAGTCTATAATTCTATAATATTTGACCATACAATACTACACAAGCACTGCAGATTAAGCTGACGTCAACACGGATTATGCCAGGCATCGCCTGCTTTATATACAGGTTATTATTATATTAATATTAGTAATATTTGTATAAGCTGTCCACGAATAATCTTACCCTGCATACACATGGTGCAATACATTTCTCCAGCATAATTATGATGCATGGTTGTATATCGTGGGTGAGAGGAGTAGCACAATTTGGAAGAAGGATATAGATCCCAAGCGTTCCATAGCAACACTACGAGTTATCTACAACTCGGTAGACATCTACTGGACTGTTTGACAATAGCGGAGGGCTGACAACACACACAATAATACATGTACTTTGTTATTATACTCGCCATGTTGAGTCTCTTCCACTCTACAGAGCTTACATACCGGTACACGTAGTAAATGCCCCGTGATGCTGTTGATTGATTCACGTTGTTGTTTGACGTCACAAACCACACGCATTTCTATACTATTGTGAATTAGCAACGTTTGCTGTTCCATTAATTGAAAACGAAATCGTTGTAATTAACACAACGTTTGTACTATGGTCATATTATTATATAGTTTATAAATGTTCAGAAAATGCAATGTAAATATAAGGAATAAATCAATCTGTGTTAATTTCATTTTATTAGGGTATACAATACAATACTGTTTGTGCTGTTTATTTAAAGTGTATGTGGAAGCCTTGACCTTCGACCTCTACCTACACTTTAGACAGCCCAACAATATTGTATACCCCAAGAAACGAAGCACGGGTCGAATTTATTTCTAAGAGGAGCTTCCCCCACGATAGTCTCGCCATGCGTAGTTGACTGTATAATTACTGCTTCACCGAAATAAAATGTGTTTTATGTTTTTCCAACGAATTGCTAAATTTCAAGTTGAGGCTTAGTGTGTGGATTAACTGTGGATGTAAAGAATAAGCACTCAGATGTGTATACAAATCATCAAAGCAAAAACGTTGACAGTTTTTGAGAAATGATAATATTTGAGAATATTTTGACGTAACAATATTTTCTGAAATCATATTATTACGGACTAAATACAAGTTCAAGGTTAATCTTGTGAGTGGGAACTTACTGTCGGTGAAGCGAATTAGAACTCGGATGTGTCTGCGATATATGAAAGCAATAAATCTGGCTGTCTTTGAGAAATGTTAATGTTTGAGGGTTGTTTTATGCATAAATAATATTGTTATGGGGACATGGAACAACACATAGAAACAGTATGCAACCATTCAAAGCATTATATTTGACGGTTGTAATTATGTAATTGTTGACGGTGACTCCTTAGCCTCGCTTTCCACTAATGTTGGCCAGTCAAAAACGCCAACCAGGGTAGCAATGCTTTTAAGTTGAAGTTACCGTCATATTTAATAGTGGGCATTACTTAGACCATGACCGCAGCCGGTCTTAACAGTAACTCACTCGGGATTTATTTTCCTTTTATCACATTAGCAATGTGCGTGTGACGTCACAACAGCTCTTCAGATTGTATCAGCCAACAACAATCTCAGTACCTTAAATTCCCGGTCATAAGTCGATTTTTTTGCTAATCCAAAATGTGATGAAAGTAATATGTCAATTTCTTTGTTTGGAGCTTCCTTTATTTCATTTGTTTGGAGAAAATGTTCCATTCGTCCTTGCGTATCTTACAAATAATATATATACAATAGTACAAAAACATACACATTTTAACATTTTAACATGTCAGAAAATCACCAACTATCCAATCATTTATAAAAAAGTAAAATGTAAAGTGTTTGTTTATTATAGTGTCACCCCTATTTAAAGGGCCAGCCATTTCTGACTTATGAGACACCTCTTTTTATGAACATCAGTACTTCCCGATTCCTATGCTTGTATGCCAGGCACCAGGCTGGTAGGCAATCGGTTATACATTATTTAACTAGCTGGCGGCTCACCAACCGGCCATATCAGAACGAACCCCTGACGAGATTGGAACCTTCGACCGAACCTTCGACCTCCCGCTCCGTAGGCGGACGCCTTAACCACTGGGCCACGGAGACGGTATAAGCCCAGTATTTAAGATGGAGTATAGGCTAATTATATATTTATTTAATTTGCATAATGTATTATATATCCTTTAATATGCTATTTCAAATTGATATGTTCAATGATCATATTGTATTACCTCTGGAATGATACTTCACGCAACTGTAACGTGTCGGCGTGCAATCATATTGGTTGTCTTGTTGTACGGTGAATGTCAATATTATGACTTCCGCCAAAAACATATAAATAACTTCATACATATTGTCATGAAAATGGAACAAATTACGAACTACACATGTATATTACAAAGTAAATTACTTCATGTTTACTTACATCTAACATTGACTGTCACCTGTTTTGTTACAGATCCACTCTTCCCTGGATTGGTTACTGTACATGTATATATAGCAGCCTCGTTCCTGTTTAACGTTCCCAGTGATAACACGTCCGTAGTGCTTACTGTGGTACCAGATTGTGTCCATTTATAACTACACGCAGGGTAACAATCACCAACACAAGTAATGACATTAAGACTGGTGCCCTCATTCTGTGTATACGTTGTATCTGCTGGACTTAGCGTTGTTGTACCTACATCTGGGCCATCTGTAAACAACATAAATTGATACAACATTTACACAAACATCAATACAACCAGAGAATGAAATAGTGAACATTTATCTGTACATGTATATTTAATAGTGACATTAAGCTTGTGGCCTTCATTCTATGTATATGTTGCTGTTGCCCGAGTCAGTTTGCTGCATATGTACAATATGTGAATGGAATAATGTACCTGAATAATGTACCTGGATAATGTACCTGAATAATGTACCTGAATAATGTACCTGAATAATGTACCTGGATAATGTACCTGAATAATGTACCAGAATAATGTACCTGAATAATGTACCTGGATAATGTACCTGAATAATGTACCTGAATAATGTACCTGGATAATGTACCTGGATAATGTACCTGGATAATGTACCTGAATAATGTACCTGGATAATGTACCTGAATAATGTACCTGGTTAATGTACTTGGATAAGGTACCTGCATGATGTACCTCTATAATGTACCTGTATAATGTACCTGGATAATGTACCTGGATAATGTACCTGTATAATGTACCTGCATAATGTACCTGTATAATGTACCTGTATAATGTACCTGGATAATGTACCTGGATAATGTACCTGGTTAATGTACTTGGATAAGGTACCTGCATGATGTACCTGTATAATATACCTGAATAATGTACCTGTATAATGTACCTGGATAATGTACCTGAATAATGTACCTGAATAATGTACCTGCATAATGTACCTGGATAATGTACCTGAATAATGTACCTGGATAATGTACCTGTATAATGTACCAGCATATTGTACCGGGATAATGTACCTGAATAATGTACCTGAATAATGTACCTGGATAATGTACCTGGATAATGTACCTGGATAATGTACCTGGATAATGTACCTGGATAATGTACCTGGTTAATGTACTTGGATAAGGTACCTGGATAATGTACCTGAATAATGTACCTGGATAATGTACCTGGATAATGTACCTGGATAATGTACCTGAATAATGTACCTGAATAATGTACTTGGATAAGGTACCTGCATGATGTACCTGTATAATGTACCTGTATAATGTACCTGGATAATGTACCTGGATAATGTACCTGTATAATGTAACTGAATAATGTACCTGAATAATGTACCTGAATAATGTACCTGGATAATGTACCTGAATAATGTAACTGAATAATGTACCTGGATAATGTACCTGAATAATGTACCTGGATAATATACCTGAATAATGTACCTGGATAATGTACCTGGATAATGTACCTGAATAATGTACCTGAATAATGTACCTGGATAATGTAACTGGATAATGTACCTGTATAATGTACCTGGATAATGTACCTGAATAATGTACCTGAATAATGTACCTGAATAATGTACCTGAATACTGTACCTGAATAATGTACCTGAATAAAGTACCTGAATAATGTACCTGTATAATGTACCTGGATAATGTACCTGAATAATGTACCTGAATAATGTACCTGAATAATGTACCTGGATAATGTACCTGGATAATGTACATGGATAATGTACCTGGATAATGTACCTGGTTAATGTACTTGTATAAGGTACCTGCATGATGTACCTGTATAATGTACCTGTATAATGTACTTGGATAATGTACCTGGATAATGTACCTGTATAATGTACCTGTATAATGTACCTGTATAATGTACCTGTATAATGTACCTGTATAATGTACCTGTATAATGTACTTGGATAATGTACCTGGATAATGTATCTGCATGATGTACCTGTATAATGTACCTGTATAATGTACTTGGATAATGTACCTGGATAATGTACCTGGATAATGTACCTGGATAATGTACCTGGATAATGTACCTGGATAATGTACCTGGATACTGTACCTGGATAATGTACCTGGATAATGTACCTGAATAATGTACCTGGATAATGTACCTGGATAATGTACCTGGATAATGTACCTGAATAATGTACCTGAATAATGTACTTGGATAAGGTACCTGCATGATGTACCTGTATAATGTACCTGTATAATGTACCTGGATAATGTACCTGGATAATGTACCTGAATAATGTACCTGGATAATGTACCTGAATAATGTACCTGAATAATGTACCTGGATAATGTACCTGAATAATGTAACTGAATAATGTACCTGGATAATGTACCTGAATAATGTACCTGGATAATATACCTGAATAATGTACCTGGAAGTCTGGTCATACGTGTCAATACATGATTCTACTCCTGTGATCATGTTAGTCAATTGTAGTCAGCATCGGGGAACAGTGTTGTCAATGTGGAACATAATTTAATGTACACTTTCGGACTGGGTACATAGTGGGGTGAGTTCATGTTGCATGAAGTTAGTTTATACTAGTTTTTTTTAGCTCGATTGCGAAACAAGTTCTTATAACTTATATTAATCACTCTCGAGACCTCATTCCTGGTGGAATCCATCGCCACGAGGCAGAGAGAAGAGGCAACGTGGAATTTAAATGCCTTGCCTAAGGGCACAATCGTAACGGCTCCAGTGGGGCCTTGAACTCCAGACCTTTCGCATCTGAAGCTAACGCGCATCCACTGCGCTATCACGACTTCCACGAGATTGCATGAAGTTGAATCTCAATTAAGCAGTGGTATGGTACAAGTAGAGCACGTTGTGGTACATGAACAAGATTGTTTAAGGCTGTACATAGAGAGTGTGGGGTAGCTGGGTTTAACAACATGATGTATTAAAATGGATTTATAATGCACTATATGTGAAAGCTCCATTGGTATTGTTATACCATCTATTTCCATGAATACGTTCTTGTTCGCTATGTTATTTTACGACGAGAGTTTTTGCAAGGGAGTGTGTGTGCGGGGAGGACCTAGTTATGAGGTGAAGTCCGTGGATAAGCTACTGACTAGGGGGTATCGAAAGTGTGGGAATCATGTGTTGAACGTATTACGTGCATAGGAACGTGTGATTTGCATAGCATTGGAGAATCAGCATAGGCGATAATGTTGCAAGAGTGTTTGTGTAGCGAGGTTACTAGAACTGCTAGTATAGAGACGGGTTTGGTATATCATGTTACATAGTGTACGTAGTCGATTGGTATTGTTAATAAAACTATATATAGTACTGATTATTGAGAACGCCACTATGCGAGTTCATGAGCCCCTACATGTGAGGGTTTCGTCACGTGTCGTAGTGTGACTAGGGGTTTTATGGGTTATGTTTATGTAGAACTGTTACTTGTGCTCCATCACAGGGAATTTAATCAAGATTTGCTAAGACACATGGATATTACTGTAACCCCAATACATAACCACGGCAATTAATGAATATGAATTGTGTTGTCGATATCCGACATAATCACGGATAATACGTTTCTCTGATATCAGATATCTGATATCCGATTATAAACACAACGATAATGTAGACATAATACATGTATACTGTATGTTCTAAGATTGAAATACACTCATAAATTGTTTATAAATCTATAAAGTGATTGCAAATGTGATTGATAAGATACAATGTATCGACATAGCTGCTGATATACTCCTACATAACAAATATTGGACAAGCATTATATCCATAACTACAATTGCATGCTGCTGTGACATGATTAACATGAGAGAAAAGTTCTTTCAAAATACATTCAGCTGACACAAGATGTGAAGATGACACAAAATGTAGCTAATTGCCATTTGACCTCTAACCACAACATTGATCTTGAAACTGCTATGATAAGATTGTGAGTTTTGCATATAATCATGAAAATTAGTAATGTATATACTATCTAGCGATATAGCCCAACAAGGTGCTGATGAAGGTTTAAATCCCGAATCCACAAACAAACAAAGTTTCATGATACTCCTTCAATGGAAAATGCTACATAAGCATGGCAACCTCAATAGGTGGGTACCTAGTGGCTAACCCATTGTTCTTTCTTTTGTTCAGCCGCATAACGCTAGACCAATGTGTGTGTGTGTGTGTGTGTGTGTGTGTCTGCGTGCGTGCGTGTGTGGTGTATGTGGTGTGTGTGTTTTATGTTATAGAAGGAATCGAGTCGTCGAACATTCATGAGAATGTCCTGCATATTGTATCCAAGCAGCAGCAATTAAATCATCCCTAAACGATATCATTATTGGAACGCAATTATAACGCCTTTATTGGTACCCTGTGTTTTTACGCGTATTTATCATCGCAACAGGTTGCCCATAATTATGTGCACCGCCTCCTGAAGAGATTATAGTCATTTTAGAATTTGGAGAATAGTGCAGTGATACCGATATCATCTCACCGGAACAGGAATAAGCTTTGTGTTATAAAGTCAAACACAATATGCATCTCTCCATGACGGGGAGACATACTGATCCATTAAAACAGCAAACAAAAAAAACCCATTAAAAAGTTTCATCCACACAACATACTGAAACAAGAGAGCCATAAAGGCTACTATATAAGCACATGTAAACAAATTGACACCTACCATGGGGTCAATTATGAAGCAAGTATCACACTGTGAACATAGTTAGTAACGGTTCACTATATAATCGACCCACTATATGACCCTTCCGTGGAGACAAATATGACCCTAAGGGTTGAGCATTTGAGAACACTTAGTAAACGTCTCATACTGTCGCTTAGAAAAAATTAAATCCAATATGTCTAACAATAAATATACACAGACATAAATGTGAGACATAAAGGTAACTATCTACGATAAATCGTGTTATGCAGGATACATGCGTTGTATTACGTATGACTGTTGACCCTATTTACATTATTTTGTTATGTCGACAAACGTCATATACAATACTTATACAGTGCTTATTAGTTGAAATACATAGATTATGTGTCAACTATTTGCAACAAAACATATTATATAAAAGCAAAATACATTGTGTACAAATTAGCATTTTGCCCCGATAGGGTGTCTTTTTAAGAGTTAAAACAACAGACACACGTAAAATTGTATATTAAGTGGTAATTACTTTGTTACTATTGCCACATACACGGACTCTATTGCCACCTAAGATCTAACCCAAACAGTAAATATATTGTTCCCCAAACAACGGAAGTACCATTTTATATTTTGTGAGTTAGTAAGATTCTCCTTTAACTGCAAGCTTGGCAACATTAACCAATGTAAATGGACCTGTACAGTGACTGTACATGGTGAACATTGCTGACAGATTTAACTGCAAGCTTTGCCACATTAACCAATGGAAATGGACTCGTACAGTGGCTGTACATGGTGAACATTGCTGACAGATTTAACTGCATGCTTTGCCACATTAACCAATGTAAATTAACCTGTACAGTGACTGTACATGGTGAACATTGCTGACAGATTTAACTGCATGCTTTGCCACATTAACCAATGTAAATGGACCTGTACAGTGACTGTACATGGTGAACATTGCTGACAGATTTAACTGCAAGCTTTGCCACATTAACCAATGTAAATGGACTCGTACAGTGGCTGTACATGGTGAACATTGCTGACATATTTAACTGCAAGCCTTGCCACATTAACCAATGTAAATGGACTTGTACAGGACTGTACATGGTGAACATTGCTGACAGATTTAACTGCATGCTTTGCCACATTAACCGATGTAAATGGACTCGTACAGGACTGTACATGGTGAACACTGCTGACAGATTTAACTGCAAGCTTGGCCACATTAACCAATGTCAATGGACTCGTACAGTGGCTGTACATGGTGAACATTGCTGACAGATTTAACTGCAAGCTTTGCAACATTAACCGATGTAAATGGACTCGTACAGTGACTGTTCATGGTGAACATTGCTGACAGATTTAACTGCAAGCTTTGCAACATTAACCAATGTAAATGGACTCGTACAGTGACTGTTCATGGTGAACATTGCTGACAGATTTAACTGCAAGCTTTGCAACATTAACCAATGTAAATGGACTCATACAGTGACTGTACATGGTGAACATTGCTGACAGATTATTAATCCACTTTAACAGAAGAAGCAATAATGTATTCATGTGTTCTCCTCAGAATATAATTACCACTGGTTATTTGTACTTACATCTGACAGTAATTGTTACTGTCCTCGTAAGAGTAACACTTGTCCATGAGCCGGTTACTGTACACGTGTATGTGTCATCTTCAGTACGACTTAGAGTTTTCAGTGACAATACTCCAGTACTGGACACTATGTTGTCGTTGTCAGACTTCGTCCATTTGTAAGAGCAAGCGGGGTAACAATCAGCAGAACATGTGATGTCTGGGAGAGAATACCCCTCGTTACGGGTGAGTACTAAGGCTGCTGTACTAAGCTTTGTTGTTGAGTCATCAAAGGGACCATCTGTAAATAAAGTAATTTGATCACAAGCATGTACAGCAATGTGGAACAGATTGAACAAAACCGAGAGGTCGATGCATGGATGTTATGGATTAAGATGTTACTTGAACAATTGTTAGAAATAAGTCTTTTTTAGCTGACTAGTGTTTATATATTGTGAGCTTAGGGGAATATATAGGTTCATATAGAATATATAGGTTCATACAGAATATATAGGTTCGTATAGATTATATAGGTTCATATAGAATATATAGGTTCATATATAATATATAGGTTCAAATAGGATATATAGGTTCATATAGAATATATAGGTTCATATAGAATGTATATATACATATAGAATATATAGGTTCATATAGAATATATAGGTTCATATAGAATGTATATATACATATAGAATATATAGGTTCATATAGAATATATAGGTTCATATAGAATGTATAGGTTCATATAGAATATATAGGTTCATATAGAATGTATATATACATATAGAATGTATAGGTTCATATAGAATGTATATATACATATAGAATGTATAGGTTGATATAGAATATATAGGTTAATATAGAATGTATATATACATATAGAATGCATAGGTTGATATAGAATATATAGGTTCATATAGAATGTATAGGTTCATATAGAATGTATATATACATATAGAATGTATAGGTTGATATAGAATGTATATATACATATAGAATGTATAGGTTGATATAGAATGTATATATACATATAGAATGAATAGGTTGATATAGAATATATAGGTTCATATAGAATGTATATATACATATAGAATATATAGGTTGATATAGAATATATAGGTTCATATAAAATGTATAGGTTGATATAGAATGTATAGGTTCATATAGAATGTATATATACATATAGAATGTATAGGTTGATATAGAATATATAGGTTCATATAGAATGTATAGGTTGATATAGAATATATAGGTTCATATAGAATGTATAGGTTCATATAGAATGTATAGGTTCATATAGGATATATAGGTTCATATAGAATGTATATATACATATAGAATGTATAGGTTGATATAGAATATATATATACATATAAAATGTATAGGTTGATATAGAATATATAGGTACATATAGAATGCATAGGTTGATATAGAATATATAGGTTCATATAGAATATATAGGTTCATATAGAATGTATATATACATATAGAATGTATAGGTTGATATAGAATATATAGGTTCATATAGAATATATAGGTTCATATAGAATATATAGGTTCATATAGAATATATAGGTTCATATAGAATGTA
>CM026386.1:98013525-98066411 GCA_014843695.1 Archivesica marissinica
TAGATGCAATATACATTATAGTAGGTAGGTTATGATAGGGTAGGGTAGTTATGGTAGGGTAGTGTAGGTAGGGTAGTGTAATGTATGGTAGTGTAGGGTAGTGTAGTGTATGGTAGTGTAGTGTAGGGTAGTGTATGTATGGTATGGTAGTGTATGTAGGGTAGTGTAGGGTAGTGTATGTATGGTAGGGTAGTGTAGGTAGGGTAGTGTATGGTAGTGTATGATATGGTAGGGTAGTGTAGGTAGGGTAGTGTATGATATGGTAGGGTAGTGTAGGTAGGGTAGTGTAAGGTAGGGTAGTGTATGGTATGGTAGTGTAGTGTATGGTAGTGTATGATATTGTAGGGTAGTGTAGGAATGGTAGTGTAAGGTAGGGTAGTGTATGGTAGGGTAGTGTAGTGTATAGTAGTGTATGATATGGTAGGGTAGGGTGTGTAGGTAGGGTAGTGTTGGTAGGTTAGTGAATGGTATGGTAGTGTATGGTAGGGTAGTGTATGGTAGTGTATGATATGGTAGGGTAGTGTAGGGTAGTGTATGGTAGTGTATGTTGGTAGGGTAGTGTATGTAGGGTAGTGTATGGTAGTGTATGTATGGTAGGGTAGTGTAGGTAGGGTAGTTTAAGGTAGGGTAGTGTAGGGTAGTGTAGGGTAGTGTAGTGTATGGTAGTGTATGGTAGTGTATGATATGGTAGGGTAGTGTAGTGTAGGGTAGTGTAAGGTAGGGTAGTGTAGGGTAGGGTAGTGTAAGGTAGGGTAGTGTAGGGTAGTGTAGTGTATCGTAGGGTAGTGTAAGGTAGGGTAGTGTAGGGTAGTGTAATGTATGGTAGTGTATGATATGGTAGGGTATGGTAGTGTAGTTTGTATTGTACATTTTGTCAATTGATTTTTAATATTAATATGTCTACGCATGTCAATAGGTGGTACAAGCATGACTAGGCCTTTGGTTCGCTCAGGCTTTTCCCACAGTATGCCTACACTACCACGACATTTAAAACATCTGCTCATACATGTCGTTATCCATAATACATAATTGAAACAAGTGTTAACACTTCATTCATTATAACTTTGATAACACACCAAGTTCAATAATGTGTAACGTTATGTTTGAACGAATGCTACTAGACTAAGTATATACTATCTGAATGATAGCAATTATTTCTTAATAATAATATGGCCATGTTTCTATTTTTTACCAACAGATAAACCTTCACACACTGTCACTTACGAGAATTTACAGCTTCACATGTTGTCTTCATAAGACTGTTCCTCAATGGACAAGAACGAATATACCTAATATGTAATAATTTATAACACTGGAACAATTACGAAGGATATATTTATATAGTAGTCTTCAGCATAATGTTATATTATGGGACCATGACTGAACATATGAGGTAATTTCAACTCGAGATCTTAACGTTTTTATAATTGTCTAAGCTCTCATTGCAAGCAATTACTATCATTAGTTCTTCAGCTACAGGAGTCAGAATATTGAAACATGTTGTGATTCAAATATATGACATTTGGAACGTTGCAACGACACCGTTGACGTCAGAAGGAAACACTTGGATGAACAAGTTGACGTTCTCTTTGAAGCATGGTTGTTGTTCAATGGAACTTCACGAATATTCACATACATGTAAACTAACTTGTGCACTTGTTTTTTCTAGGACCAATTATTACTTTATTTTAACTATTCCTTGAACATTGGAAACACATTATCGTATTTTGAAGATCACATTGAATAAATAATACTGGTTTCTATGGTTCCTTTATTTACGTATTTTACATAGTTTTCACATATATGTATACTTGTTTCTATGGTAACACATTTTACTTTCTTGGCATGAAACATTCATGTTTACGAAGTTTATAAACAATTAGAACAGTTTTAATAGTATTGATAATTCTGTTTATTTTGTCTTTGTTTTGTCAAAGACTATATCTCAACATAGTTATTTAACCTTTGTTTGCCTCCATTTGATCAGATATCAATGAACATGTATTTATAATACACTGTCAGCATATGAATACATCAGAGTCCACACATGTTGTGTGTGACGAATATAAATGGTAAAACAAATTTCATTTTAAACATATTTAATCAAGTGTTGTTAATTTTAAACATATTTAATCAAGTTTTGTTAATTATAATCATATTTAATCAAGTTTTGTTAATTTTAAACATATGTAATCCAGTTGTGTTTATTTATATAGTTGCGGAATAATTATGGTAACCTTGACTGGATGCGTGAAATATGTGTTATTGTTATATTTATATCCATACTAAGTATGTAAGTAAGTAAGTAAGAAACTAAACTGTTTATTATAGTGACATACGTTATACCATACATTTAATGAACATACATAGAAACACAGAATATATCCTGGCAAATTGGACTATAAGTCTCACCTGTAAATTAGTATTTCTTAATTTCACGTGAAAAGTGTGTATGCACCAACATCCATCTATTAATACATGTCCCAATGATGTCTATTGATTTAGAATAATGCACACAGGCTAAGTGCAATAAAATGGCATGTAAATGTAGCAAAATAATTATTTGGATAATTTATATACATCTACATCTAATTACATGTTATCATAATGACAGCTATATAACCATTGCAACAATATATACTGGAGACTATCCTTCATATAAACTGTTGTGGGACAAAGTGAATCTAGCACCTCCAAGAGTTGCAGATAAGGACATCCCACCCGAGGCAGCGCCTCGTTCGTTGCACACATATTTAGCCCGAGGGTGGGATTGCCATATCTGCACCTCTTGGAGGTGATATATTTATGTTTCCACTGTTCTCATGCTTTTGACTGTTGTCTACATGTGCAATTATGTATTTCTGGACACTTTAATACATACGTGTTACAATGAAAACATCTATCAGATACGGACACTTTAATGAATCACGTAGATGACGTAATTGATAACGTACTTCAATTTGTGGCTGTCCGATTAGTACAGTGTTAGTTTATACAAATTTATTTTAGCTCGATTGCGAAACAAGTTCTTTCAACTTATATAAATCACTCTCGAGACCTCATTCCTGGTGGAATCCATCGCCACGAGGGAGAGAAGAGGCAACGTGGAATTTAAATGCCTTGCCTAAGGACACAATCGTAACGGCTCCAGTGTTAGCGAGCTCGCTTCTCACCAATGCAAACCGGGTTCGAACCTCGGACCGGGAAGTATGTGAGATGGTACGGTGGTCGCCAGATCTTCTCCGGTTTCTACGAATGAACACAAATACGCTGTCAACCGCGCAACGAGAGTGATTAATATAAGTTGTTATAGCTTGTTTCGCAATTGTTGTAAAATCAATGTATGGACATATTCAAAAGGCAAAATTATATACATTCATTGCTTCTACATATAAATTACGGTTCCTGTAGTCATTGATAAACGGAGAGATAAATAATCATACCTGTACATGATACATACCATGTTACCATTGTAGAATAAATACAATAGTCAATAGATGTTTTGCTTTCCATTTATATCAAACCCTTGTTACCCATGTTGGGCAAGCTTTGTTGACCAAAGCGGTTAATCATTACTAAGCAACGTATGTGAGGTGCCTTACACAATGACACTACAATGCTCTTGATTCTGCATATCAAATGTATTATGGCACAATTTATTTAATACGGATTTGGGAGACGTGGATATTACAAAGCTACTGTGCTCTTAATGATAATTCGATTGGTTTACGACAGGGGCAAAGAAAATCTCAAGCATGTTATGTTCTATGTATTGAAGACATCGCACTCCGTTTGCAAATAGAAGTCAATTTATAATATGATCAGTATGTCTTGTATTTGATAATGTGACTATCCTCCCTACTTGCCCCACTACTCTGCTAAGATGACAACTCTTCGATGTATGATGATGTGTGTAGCGCATATATTTCTCACTACCAAGGTAGAAGAACAGCTAATTTGGACAAATCCACGTAGATCAAACCATTGATGTTACCGCAAATAAAGACACACGTACTCCTGAAGGAACAACGCGATTCAACCTGAAAGCTGGAGCTTTCAAGTTGTGTTGCAGAACCGCAATGAGTTCATGTGAAGTTACGTGGCATTTTACAAGGTAATACATCGGATATGCACATGGCGAGCTGCAATTGCCACGGATGCAAACATATGAGGAATACGTAACATATGTTGTTGGCCTTATCCCAGGTTGGGTTAATCCACTAGCAGATAGCCACTATCTCATTAGCAAAAGCAGCACCTCTGGGCATTACATGTCACTTGTTAACTGCATGTGCGATTGGAGAGCAGTGTTATTCAAGCTTCAAGAATGTGTGATTAGAGAAAGAGTAAAGAGTAAAGGAAGTTCATAATTCAATGAAAACAAACAAATTGAAGACATTCAGCAACATATGCAAGGAAATTGAAATGAAATCAATTGGAAGGACAATCATCTTAAAAGTAAACCTGTCTATATTTGTACGAATCATTGTGGTGACAGAATTACGGAACCTCCAGATGGAGGACATCCTCTCAAACCCATTGGTGCGTTACCCTGGGTCATGTCAACACCACGTGGAACACTACGAAAGACGAGCAAATCGGCCTTAGCAACTTCAGTCTGAATGTCAGTTGCTGAGACACGTACGTAATGTGAGTCTCCAATGAGAGATAGAATGCACTTGCAGTGTAAGAGTAAAGAGGGATAGGGGTACGGTTGGAGGCGTCGACACAGCCGTCTTCAAAATGGCACTGATGGAAGTACCTCAAACTTCAAGAATCGATTCGACACATACAGAGATAATTGTTATCCAAATCAGCGAGATATAATTAAGACGTGGAGACACTGACCTGCCTAGTATTTACCATCTCGTTCAACTAAACAATGTAACGAGATGAGGTTTCTACAACCTCATTGTCGCCTAACTATCTACCAGCAAGAGTCTTCCGAGAATAATACTAATCTGGAACACGTTGCCAACCACTGATGTGACTGGCCCCTTGCCTGGACACATTCAAATCAGTTGTCTAGTGGATATAAATGAAGGTGTCGTGCACAATTGTTAACCCTCTCCAGTAGATGTCGTCACTGGCGTTGATGAGTGTTTCATTGAAATTGAAAAACATGGATTGATTAGTTATATATGTAAAGTCATACACGTCACCATAGATAACTTACTTCAATATCAGTTATCGAGTAGATTAAAAATGAAAGGTTGCCATTAAGTGTATGTGTCAAATTAGTTAAGGGTTCTATGCAACCCCGCGGGTAATAAACGATTAGAAATTCACACCTGTTTCGATGCCTTCTGCGTAAGCTAAAGCGCAAGAAAGGTTATGAAGGCAAAATGAAGGGCGGTCGATAACGGCCATCATGAATCAACAATACTTCCAGTTGTGAACACCATAAATTGTTGGTGGCAAAACTGAAAATGTCCATAAAGTATATCCCAACCACATGGGTGAGGTTCTTGAAGCTCGTTATTGGCCACTACATCATTGTACCAAAATTTAGCCTTGCAATGGGCTCTCAAAGGTACAGATATAAGTGCAGCCGTAGTCGGAGGTATGCCCTTAGATTGAACTTGCTTTGTTTTAGCAGCCATTACCTCACACACTCATGCTACATTCGTCAGTTCAGTGAAAGGCAAGTACATCGTGAAGACATAAGTTTCTAGAGCGGCAAGTACGACTCCGGATGGTTTCTCCGATAAACAAAGCTGTGCAGATCCACGCACTATATCAACTGCATTCTTGTTACACTTTCCAGCATGTCATCTTCCCATTTTCAGCAAACCTACAAGTAATGTCTGCTTCAGACAGTGCATAAAACCCGACAGCTTTGTATGCACAAAGGCATTGCAAATAGGTTGAAGTGTCATGTCTCTTAATGTCTCTTGGCAATTCCTGTCACAAAACATGTGTATTGACTGATAGCTCGCACAAGAATGTCAGTATCTGGAGAATGAACCCTAATTGAGGTGTCCCAATTTGATGTAACATACAAGAGTATGAATAATTAGCACGGTGGCTGCCTCTTCCTGAATACATGACATATTAACTTATCTGTGAGTGGCTTCTGCACCCCATGCCACTATAATTGTATTTCTATTTGTGCTAGAACGTAGTGGACTAGGTATGATGTAGGTTCATCTTTGGTCTTTATAGGCGCTAGAAGAGTATGCATGGTAATTTATGCTGTATCTGTGATGTGATATACCACAGCCTTGGTACCACCCAATCTTCTCTCGCGTGTAGATGTTCACCGATTCACATTTTTCATCTATGCCATTATAGGCGGACGTCTTAACCACTAGGCCATTATACAGTTCACCAGGGCAGGTAATATAAAGTTTAAACTTTATTTATTTTACAACGATTGCGAAGTAAGTTTTAACACCTTATATTAATCGCTCTCGTTGGCGCGGATGAAAGCGTAAATGTTGTCATTCGTGTAGGAGGAGTACCCAGAGAAAACCCACCTGTCCGATATGGCGACCACCGTACCATCTCACATAATTCCCGGTCCGAGGATCTAACCCGGGTTGCATTTGTGAGAAGCGGGTGATTAGGTCACCTCATTCCTCACATAATCATAAGTGTGTAGTTATGTAGCCATTCATGATCATGATTTGTAACAGGCGTTGACTTACTCAAACGAGAATTGTAAATTTCACATCCTAGAAATTGCTATGTATGTGTTTTTTATTGAGACCAAATGTTGGGTAAACTGGGCTTGATGGTTTGGGATGGTTTGGCATTGTACACGGAAATAAATTAGTGCTGTTGGATGTAGTTCTTTGGTGGTCTTCATATTGACATTGCCTGTGTGGTATAACTTGGATGTTATATGCTCTGAATTATCCCTTAGGTAAGTTGCCTTTACTGTGTCATGAAGTGTATGTTTTCCGTTTGGCGAATTCTCGGCAAAGTCAACAGCAATGAATATATGTCTGCCAGAGACACCGTTTGCAGGGATATAGACTCGATCAATTTCTTGAAGTTTTTATGAGCTAAAAATGGTAATAATATTTATTTTAATGTTCAGGGCGACACCCTATTATAGTGATCACAGGAACATGAACTACTGGTATTATCTGCCCACAACATTCATACACATGTACATGTCTTTAGAATTGGCTATATAAGTAGGTGTTACAGGCAATAGTGAATAGTTTCTTCCTTAACTGAGATCTACATCTCGCTGGACACATTTCATTTGGTTATTAAAGAAAAAACAAAACTAGTTTTGTATATAATGATATTACTTTATTAATAAAATCTCCCACTAAGTATAAAAATAGAAGTTGGTCATAAAAATATTAATTTGGATTTCAAATATCACAGATAAAATGGAAGACAGTATGATATTTGGAATTGATAACAAGTTGGCCTATAATTTTCAGCATAATTATGTACACAGTAACATGCTAGATTCCATAGTTTTCTATATACATGTATGTACATGTTCTGAAACGGTTTTGCACCCCCTTCATCTCACAATGAAACCCACACTGGAACTTGTGTTCTCAAATAAGTGGTCACAAACAAACCTGATTAACAATCGGAATACGTCTATTTCAAATACGGTTTATTGGCACCTAACACCACATATGTTGTGGGAAAACATGATTTCAAATTAATTTTGAAGAGGTCACAAGCACAATACGTGTGGCCCACTTTGACTTATTCTGTCAATGATGCAAACTTATGTATTATCCTGGTCATCTTAACCACACATACACTATGTGATGCTACATGCAAATTATCAAAGCAAAGGATAGTAATTTCCGAGATGTTTTTTAAAGAGTTTTACAATGCAAGTCAACGTTGATAATTTGACACATACCGTGGTGTCAACTATGACGCCCTGATCATTAGTTGAGCAAACTTAGTAGTGGTCACTAGGTGATGCTAGATAAGACCAATGATAATAATAAATACAAGGCCACCGTTCCAAGGGTGTGTAGTCATGCACGTTTTGGTTCATGAAATAAAAAATGTATTTTATGCTTTCCAACTAATTGCAAATTTCAAGTTCAAGGTCACTGTTGAGGTGGGGACTTACTGTCGGTGTAGAGACTTCGTCATCGGAGGTGTATACACAGTCTCAATTACACAGATTTGTATTGAGAAATGTTAATGTTTGAGATTGTTTTGGACACATAAATAACTTCTGTAAATCTTTGTCCACAATTCAAGCTCAATACCACTTGGTGATCGGGACTTACTGTGGTTGTAGTGAATCGGTCCTCGAATCTGTATGCAACGTTTCAAAGCCATTTTCAGAAATGTTACTGTCTTCAGGTTTTTTGATGCATATATAATTTCTGAAATCAGACTATTTTTGGCCAAAATATAAGTTCAATGTCACTCTTGGCGGCGACGACTTACTACAGGTGTAGATAATTAGTCCTCGGTGGTGTATGCAAAGTTTCAAAGCAATAACTTCGATGGTTTGTGAAATGACATTGCTCGAGGGTTTTTTTTTCAATACACTATCGAGGTTGGGGTGATGATAATTAGTACCGGTACTTAGTTTCGCTTTCCACTAAAGTGCGCGAGACAAAATATAAGCAAATTGGCTACTAATTTCAGTGATTGTTTTCCTATATGGATAATAGGCTGTTTAAAGGAATTCATATGACCAAAGGGAGAATCTATGACTTGTAGATAATCTAAAAGTGAACTGAGTGGAGTGTGTTTGCGTTTATTTATCGGCGCTACTGGTTGTCCACATGAGAGACGTCTTCTGAAAAAATCACTATCTGTTGGCTATAAGTATGTGCGAGTTTGCCTAAGATTGTTGACATGTACACACTATATTCAGTGTTATTTCCTCTGCCACGGTTTGGTTATGTTTATCCTACGTATTATGGCCACATTCTGAATGTGGCTGCAAAAATGAAAATTATAGACCAAACTAGAATAAGCATAAGGCTATTAGTAATTGCAAAAAATGTTGGAACACAGACATATATAAACTAAAATATATAAATGCATACATGGTACTGCAAATCAAATATGGAAATACTAAATAATGTTCTACAGTATTAACATTATAGGATAATGAATTATACATTGTGTCATTAAGATTATTGACAATAAACAAATGTTACTGTACTTAAAAGAATTGGAACCAGCTACAATGTACATTATAGTATGACATGCAAAAGCAATAGTTCAACTTAAAGACCCAATACATATTGTTTCTACAAGTTGGAAAACTTCCAATGAAACCTGTGGTAAATCTAAACACAAATGCTAAACATGAACAGTCACAGGCTGTTGAAGTAAGTTGTTAATAACTTAATACTGTAGGCAAAACTGTATCAGTGAATGAAATACAAGGGATGGTCAATATGTGTAGTACAATTGGTATTGTCATATTCTCATTTACAATATAATTGCAATATATGTGCGTTAATATTTCACCTTATACACCACAAACACATTGTGTGTACATGTTCGTAAAAGTTATAAACACCAATGATAGAACTATGTACTCTTTAGTATTGCTATTGCAATGTTATTGACCATATGACCTTATGACAACTTCTGTGTGCCAGATAGCGAATACAGATGATGTCATCAGGAACATTGCAACATCTGGCCCCAAATATATGTTTGAGAGCTTCATAGCTGGAGTGCTTTAGGCATACTGCTGTTTTCATGCATATTCATCAGAACATACTATGTCACTGTGAACTATCTTCCTGCCACATACACCATATTCTTGTGTGATTTGCTGGATATTTTGGAAGTTGCATGTATTTGCTTATTATCCTTATCTAGTGGTGTTTATGTGTACTATGAGAACTTGGTGGGAAAAACATTTATAAAACAAGTAAATATACTGATTACATATTATAGTCCCATACAATCATATCCTACACATGTAGGTGGAAAGCAAAACCTTGTAACTTGATTGAATTATTGTTTTATTTCTGTAATTCCTAGAAGATCTGCCATACATGTACTAATATTTGCCAACATAACAGCATGGCACAATAACCTAGAAGTCTGTTTTAGAATTGTTATACTATTTTCTAGGGATGTCAACGAGTAGTGATTATGGTACTCGAGTACTCGGAAAGGTATTCGATCGAGTACTCCAGTACTCGGTTACCGTTACCGTGGATTATGCTTCTTGTCTCGTCAATCAGATTGGTCCTGCTTTTAATCAATTCATTGCTTTGATGTGTTGTCAAGTCTTTCAAAGTACTTCCATACCACAGATTTAGGTGGAGGCATTCTCACAATTCACTTATATTACTATACTACTATTATATTCTAAAGATCTCTTCACAGTTTAACAGCGTTAACGTTAATGGCAAAAGTTACGATATTTATTATTTAACAACTATTTCGGTATTGCCTTGCTATGGGTAGCTTGCTTAAAGTTCTAAATTGAGTAATCAATTAAGTGTCAATTATAACATCAAAACAAGTTTCGACCACCAGACAAAAGATGTCATTCACACGACAGACAATCGGACGACCCGCCTCAGTAGTGACGACAATGATAAAATTATTTGCATCAAACTTACGCTTACCAATTAAGTTGAATCAACACCTTAATTATTCGGTCACTGTAGCTCTGTGTGATATACAGGTATTGCTAATCACCATGACACGCTGTATATTGCATTGTTTGGTACAGTGGAAGTTTCGCTAATCCCACTGATCACGATTTGTTCACAGGCAACTCCGTATTTGAGCAAAATAAAGATTTGTTGATTTTATTTTATTTTAGCCGAGTACTCGATTATCTGAAAAGTATTCGATACTCGGACGTTCGGGTTAGGGTTAGTACTCGAGTACTCGTTCACATCCCTATTATTGTCGGATGGAAATATACCGATAAACCAAAACTATCAAAGGAACAATATAAATATGACAGCTGGCATGCCAATTAGTATACAAAGTTTCATCATGTGATATATTGAATAATCTATTTGGCGATAGGTCAGTGCTTTTGTCACAATGTGCTCATTCACCGTATAATACATGCAACATCAGTCATTTGTGGATAATATCTAGTTACATGGTTTTGCTTCCCCAATTTAGAATATTGTCTTACAAAAGGACCATTGAAAGGTCCATAGTCGCTCACCTGAAATAAATGTTTGTGGGAAAACTGGATTGCCAATTTTCTGATTACTAAATACTGATTCGATAATCAATATACTTACGAGAACAGGTGTCTCTCTACAAAACTGTCCATAAAGTTATAATTACCTTATGCTGTCATTTACAATAACATTAACTAATAGTCCTTGTATATAATCGTATATAATTTTTATCTGCAAATATTGTAATTCTATGTTCCTTCTGAGATATACTACATGACATTACTGGGAAACAAGGTCAGCCACCACCTTAATATCTGTAACCAGGATAAAAAATCAATATATATTCATAAAATACAACCCCAATATTAAAACCACGCAACTCTTAAGACAAGTTTTTTTTTCTCAGAATGGAATTATATCTTCTTTATTACAATGGTAACATAATATCTATAACAAGATTACCCCATTATTGAGTATTTTAACCACCTATTTCAGTACCAAATGACCTCCGTTGCTAACCTATATGCTCTGCAGTGGTGATGTGATGGTAAATAAATTTACATATCTTCATCACACAAATAATCACTGAAGTACAGTAATATGACCAGTTTCTTTAATGCTACTGTGTATTGTCATTTCCTGTCATAAATGTGTGAAACTTGTGTTTAATGTATACAATAATTATTAATATAATCATGTCACTACAACCAACACATATTTAAATTTAGATTATGTTGTAAAACTTGCATAACTTTATTATATAAAGTGCAATAGGGATTTTTCAAAATAATGAAAAGATACACAATTCTTACATTAAATAAATTATTATCATTTGTATTATAATTTGTGTACTTTTTAAACAAAACACAAAAATAAATCCCACACACTGTTGTAATAATATTAAAGAGACATAACATCACAAAAAGAAACAAATGCATGTTTTCACTTTTAAATAGTATTGCTACTACACATTCTTCCGAAATAATGTTCATCAGTTGACAAGATTTATGCGATCTACAAACTTGCAAAGTGCTTAATACTCAATCCTATTATACTACTGAGGTAACGGTGTCATTCTGCCATTTAGATGTAGGTTAATGGAAGTCGTGATAGTGTATTGCCTCTTCCTTCTCCATCATGGCGATGGAATAATTTATATCTGTTATGAAGATGAACTTAGTAATGACATAACCGGCTAATAAGACAACATTTTTCAGGACACATAGGTGGTCTTGTTAGACAGAATAATTTCAGTTTGAAGAAATTCTCAGATAATATAACACTTACACAATCATGCTATTGCAGTTAGTTCTAATAGGATCACTTCAGGGGATCATTGTTACGTCAGTGTTGATCATGGCAGCCATTTTCAAATACAGATCGGAATTATCTTAGCAAATTTTTATATGCTAGTTTCTGCAAAGCTCCACACTAAATATTCAAGCGATTGAAGGAATTGTTGACAGCCATAGAATGTTGGATGACCCATTTATACTAATAGTTGACCCTGATCAGAGTTCAAATAAGCTAATAAAACATACAATGGTTCGGCAAAAATTTAGTCAGGAAGCAATATTTACAAATAACATATTTACAAGTAATACGACTGCCACACTAATAATACATTGCTATTACTACTAAGCTTAGACTATAAACATATACCGTATTCATACCCTGGTCAACCCATACCCGATTTCTGGTCAAACTCACACAATTTTATTTGAGCATGCGTATGTTATATAAAATTATAATAATTATATAAAATATATGCAAAATAATTTGAAATTAAGTTGCATTTATATTTTGTATTATCTACGCTAAAAATAAAATGTGCACATTATGCATTTACCAGTGTGGAGAACGGTAACTACCGGTATTTGTTGTTCCTGAATCAAGGTTGAGGTATACCCCGAGTTATTTATGCGGTTCTTGCCTCTGGTTGCCTTTGATCATTCATAAAAACCCTCAATGAACTTCTTTAGGAGTAATTCTCAGTGTAATATTGAAAACATTTGTTTGGTTTTGATGCAATCTTTGGTTTCATAGTCATGCAATACTTACATATTCATAAGCTAAAGATTTTTACCCAAGGAAATTCTCTATGTGGCTAATTTGATCCATTAAATATGATGCAATATGACCGACCAAAGAATGCTTTATATAAGGCTTCTTGTATTTTTGTCCAAAGCCAAAAAGGCCAATTTTACATTGAGGTTTATACCGATGATAATGGTTTTTCATCAACCTTTATGAATCCTAATCGTAATGAATCAACTACAGAAGTATTATTTTTTCATATTTTTAAATTGTATACACACATATACATGTTTATACATTATAATTAGCAAATATATATTTATACATTATAATTAGCAAATATATATTTATACATTATAATTAGCAAATATATATTTATACATTATAATTAGCAAATATATATTTATACATTATAATTAGCAAATATATATTTATACATTATAATTAGCAAATATATATTTATACATTATAATTAGCAAATAATATTTATACATTTAATTAGCAATATATATTTTTTTTTGTTTTATACATTATAATTAGCAAATATATATTTATACATTATAATAGCAAATATATATTTATACATTATAATTAGCAAATATATATTTATACATTATAATTAGCAAATATATATTTATACATTATAATTAGCAAATTTATCGGAGAAAGTATTTGCTTAACTCTTTGAACGTTAGCAGTGAAAATAAGAAATCAATATGTCATGCAATTTCATTAGAATTGTGGCCTTACACCTTCAAATAAGAAAAATCACATTAATGACTTAACGGTTGCTACAATTGACCTTTCTGCAAACGCTACTTAGGCACACCCCCATAGTTACAGGTGCTCGCTGTAACTACGCGAGACAAGCTATCTAACAAAATGGCGTCTAACACAGACCTGCATAGAGTTAATCTAGATAAAATTCCGTGGAATTTCTCAGTTTTATTTTACCCAGATATTAATATTATTAGCTATTTAGGTAATTAGACACAATTATGAATGGGACTATTAATTAGACACCATTATGAATGGGACTACGTAGCCGTGTGTTTGCCATACCAGGAGTGATTATCTATCTAGGTTTCAGGCCACTAATCAAGATTAATCAAAGTGAATGGGGGAGAATAAATAAATCATAGACGTCATTAAAATAATATATTTATTGTACATCAAAGCATTAAATTATTTACAATGACATAAAATTACATAAAAAAGGTACATAGATTAATACAATGACAATGAAATTTACAGTGTGTATCTATTTTTTATTGTATTTGTATTGTATAATCAGCAAAATACGCATGGACATATAGACGCCATGGTTGTAATGAAATTGATGTGAAGAGCATGCTATTTATACATGATGTAAGGGCTTGGACATATGGCACGGCTCAGCTCTAAAGCTGATAAAACACGGGCATACAAGCCAGCATCACAAATGTTTGAGCCGACCAATCAAGGTGTGAACAATAATATATTCTCCAGTATTTGATTAATTTGTCAACAGCCCATCTCATAATTGGCGTAGGCGTGATAATATACTATTAGACGAATCCACCACAATGTTTCACTCTATATTGCCTTGTATATGAAGAAGTAGTTATACGAAACCACTGACACCCGAACAACCACATCGTGTCAACTTTGACATTAAAAGACATGAAATATGCCACCGTCTTGAGAGACTCGACCCTATGTCTCCTAGAAGACTCGAACATTAGGCCCAAAAACTGAACACCAGTACGTTCACTGAGCTAATATGGGAATCTCACAGCTCTGCACATGCATGGGTACTATTACTTCTATCTGATCCCTAGTCCACCATCCACGACAATATGTATGAACCACATGTATAATTTTAATCACCATTATACTCACATATCTCTTGTGAACAGTATATCTATAAATGCAGAATTTATTTTTTCGAAATATTTTATTATGCATAAATAAATTAATTTCAACTTACTTGTGTGCAAATATATATGTTTGCATTAATTTTGGATGTATTCAGCTCGTCGTCCACACAACTTAATCCACCTTAGACATTTTTCAAGATTTGTCTTGGGTTTGGAAATGGCACGAATTAAACGTCACCTATTAATCGATCTGGATATCTACTATCACTGTCACACAGCATAAATTAATAAAACAGCCCGTAACTACATCTGTTCACCATTGTCAATGACAGACAGCATTAATTAATTTGTAATTATTTTTCAAAAAATAATTTCAGATCACGATCACTCGTTATCAGATTTGATTAAAATTTTACTAAATAATCGTTTGTCTGACAGAACGATAAAACAATGACTCGGTGTAGTAATCAATACTATAATTGTGTGCACACATTTTATAATTAACCAATTATTAGCACAATCAGTGCTAAATTCCGATGTGCAACACTGATCTTGACAGTAGGCCTCTAATGGGATATTATGTGGCGGTCTCTGTGATGTACCGGCAAGTTGTTGATTACGTCCAATAAACAGTGTGACACGCTTAAATTTGATTGCTGTGTTTGCGATAAAAGAATGACTATATGGGGTCAGTCGGTGTTTTTATAGATGCATTGTTTTTAAAGCAGCTGTCTGGTATTTTGTGGTTCATATACACACTTTTAGATTTGTCCAAGGATTTTGAAATGGGTTGAATTTAACGTCGATCACCAGGATATCGACTAATTTTGTACTATAACTAACCCACACACCAAAGCTACACATTTTCAACATCATTAAAACAATTTTAAACCCGTATTTTCGATCAAATTCACGCCTTTTCAAATGTGTCTACTCGTTACTAGTTTGTCTAATATGCATTGTTTGTCTAACAAGATGGCGGCAATAAACCGTTGCCGGGGGTGTGCGCGAATGGTGCGATGCGATTGGCTAACGCCAGCTGTCAATCAAAATCGGCAGAAAGGTCAATTATTGGAACTATTTATAGCCTTTATTTTACTCAGGGTGCAAAGAGTTCATTAATACAGCATTGGCCCAGATACAGTGTTTTTATCAAGCAATCCACTTTCATGGCTATCTGCCAATATATATGTCTTTCACCATCATTTCAGTATCACAAATGTGCTATTTACAAATAAAGTGTTTCAACATTTGTCCCATTAAAAAATAATTATGGGTACAAGTTGATTAGGGTATTTACAGTGGGCAGTCGATGATTATTACTATTAGTCCAATATTAGAATATGTAATATAATTATATACAAGTACATGAGCATATGAAAATAAACTGCCTTTTTGCAAGACATTAAGAAAGCATAACAAAATGGAAACAATAATAGCAATGATCAATACTTTAGTACCTAGTCCAACTCCATTTTCTTTTTAACGTTCAAAATATTGACTCACTAATACAATAACTTCGGAAATTCTATAGCATATACCTAGAATAGATTTCACGTATTTTCATTGTTATATATATATTATTCTCCTGCCTATTGTATATCAATCAATTGATAGGGAGAAGAACTATATAAGTTTTCTTTCGTTCTAATCCCTTTCAGTCTACTGCTGTTAAATTATATGTAAAATGTTCATTTCTTGATTACATGTAAAAATACTGAAATAAATTATGCTTAAACTAACCTATATGCTACAAATAATGTTTTCTGACGAGTTTCTGTTTCAAACTTTTTTTTATCTAATGGGAAAATAGCCACACATTATCACATCTATAACACAATTAAAAAATACATTTAAATAACACATGGTCTTCAAAAATACATTACCTTGATAAAATTCCAATCTTTATTATGTTCGTTGGTTTTTGGAGCTTAATGGGACACCAACAGCTTAGGTCAGGTTAGGCGACTCTCCAGCAATTAGGAGGAGGAAGATCATGGGTGCCACTCTGAGCAGTATTTCAGGCGAGGATGGGCAACTGGGTAGAACCACCGACCATCCGCAAGCCAGTTAGATAGCTTCCTCAAATGAAAAAGCCCACATTCCAGTGGGATTCGTACTGCAGCGCTGAGGGGAAAATGATTTGAATACAATACCATGCATTTACACCCAAACATATCAGAAACAAAAAAATTAACTATGGTATCCAACTGGATCTCCTCAGCCAATTTGATATATACATGAAACTAAACAAATTGGTCAAACATGTGTATATTTCCCACATCCCACCAAACCACCATAACATCAGCAGGATAATCCATACTGAACATACAACAACTAAGGTCAATAACTGAACTGTTATCAAGACAATCAAGCGGCTTAGCAAACTTGACAAATAGAGGTGACCACATTTGCAGAAGCTTTGATCGTAATTACTTTAGTTTAATCTTATTTTATTGCAAATCAATAGTAAATTATTCATACATATAAAACACAATACATAGCATATCATGAAACTACAAATGGTTTGGTGTACACATTTTTAACATTAGACAACGGCCCGTACCAGATTATTTATTACTTACAAATTACTTCTGTCAACAGAGCTTCTAAAACCAAATCACTCCGGTCCAAATAGGCCATCACAAAACTCATCATACAACTACCTTTCCAAACATTTCTATTTACCCCCTCCCATACACACACACACACACCACACCACACCACACCACCACACCACACCACACCACACCACACACACACACCACACCACACACCACACCACACACACGCATTTAACATCAATTGTAAACAACTGTAGTAATAAATTTGAGTGCTAACAACTTGAAAGTAAACATTTATATTACCATAAATAGTGTCCTAAATATTGAGCTATCCATTTACAATTATATGTGTGGATATAACACAACAATATACATGTACAATGTACAGGTCAAAATTAATACAAGTGTAAAACATTCATTTGGTTGTCAGCTAAATTGGATTATAAAGAAAAACATGCAGATGAAAGAAAGTTGTTCTGGAAATGAACATATTAAGAAATGACCCAGATGGTGATGAATAACATATCGATTCTTCCATTGTACAGTGCTGTGGAAAACAGTAATGATGTTTTACCTTGGTGGGGGTTTAACAGCACACAATAACTTCTGCAAACCATCAGTTACACAATTTTAAAGATCACAGGAATTGATAAATGCAAATACTAATAGAAGAGACAGAGCAACACAGTTTTAGCTTATTAAATAGATTCTTAATCAGTTACATTCACCTATGTCGTTTTCGAGAACTATGCTCATATTTTGACAACGGGTGCGCTAATTCTACATTGAATTACTGCCCTTAATTCTTGACCTATTGATTAGATTATCAATTGGTAAATAACTTTGCAGGCAGTTTTCCCAATTACGTAATTAGTCATTGCATATTGCATGCACCATTTCTTTCTGATGCATGCGCAAAACGCACTATCTGCTAAAATTAACCTAGAATTATTAATGATTAATTATTTGTTTATTTCATTGTAAATAGCAGGATGGCAACGAATATTACAGTAGAACTTCCAGAGTATCGAATAGCGAAATGATAATCTAGTAAAAAATGTTTTTTCAGCTGGGACCTTTTGAACTAATATATTATTTAATAACATTATATTGATATATGCTTTTTTTGTTTCGTGTTAGTTTTGGGTAATATTTACCTATCCAGAACAATAATGAAAGAAAAAGAAATTCAATTCAACTTTTAGTTATTGATGATTTTGTAAATAAATATGATGGTAGGTAATTTATAAATCAAAATTTTCACAAATGTCAATTAATTTGAATGTATATCTTCAAATGTTTACTTAAAAATTCGAATGAATAAAAATAGAAATATGAAATATACCGGCAAGACAATAATCATTTTAGTCAATGTCTTGGTATGATTTCTCACATGGAGGTTTTATTTCAAATTGTGAGAGTATTTTGAAGTTTGATCTACATGTGAAGTCAACAATAAAATACAGACTAAATGAGTACAATAATAACTGTTTTGAATATCGGAAATATCACATAAAATGTTCCTTCACAGAGAATAACATAATTCTCATGTGATGGTCAAATTACCATAATTAGCGTTAAACATGTATACAATTAATGTCCTTAAATCAGTCTACTTCAAAAACAGCTAACTAAACAAACATTTTCTAATAATATTTTCAGAAATATGGCAGCAACTTTATACCAACTTCCTTCAACTGCTATGCATCACAAACATAATATGTATTTCTCATAACATAACATAACATAACATAATAATCTAGATAAGATAATTATATTAAAGCTACTACTCACTCACTGATTTTGGGCAAACAAAGTATGATAATAACGTCAGAACAAGCAGATAAATGTAGCTCTACTGGAATAATACTTAGTCCACATTTATGCAATGCATCAATTTGTGACTATAATGGACATGATATCATACGAGTCTTATACATGTCAACCCTTTCTAGAGCTAGAGGGGACTTTTAAATATTTACGGTAAATAGAGCAAAGAAACAACAGACAAAGTTCTCATGTATTTTGGTGAAAACCTAGCTATTTTAAGAATGTTTGACCCTTTTAAGGCGGATACTTCACATAGTGTATGTACTAGTTTTCACTAATTTCATTATATATTATTTCTCAATCGTACATTTGTTGGGATCATAATCTGTGAGACGCTCATTGGATTGAATTAGAGGGCAGAATGTAGAAGCAAAATCAGCTACTTTCGGAATTGTAGTTCCCTGGTGTTCTTGAAGGTTCATAGAAAAATGAAATGTAATATCATGGTCACATACACATGTTACAGTTATTGAATCCAGCCCGATTTACTATAAAAACGATATAAGAAGAAATTAAATGTGATCGTGTATTTGGATGGCAATGATACTTCAGTTTGGTGCAGTTAGTGAGTGTGTGACTGGGTCAGTGAGCGTTTTAGACATCAACTATTCTAACCAATTTAACATCTATATGATTCTTGTTTGAAACACCTAATTTACTTTTCTTTCTCTTCATCACTGTCAGGCAATGGATCAGCCTTTTTCGTGAAGTCGACTTGAACGTAGTCTGTCATGCTGTCTAAACCATGGATGACAAGTTTCGTTGGCCCCTTTGGTTGGTTTTTGAATGTCAAGTCTGCATAGATAAGCCCCTCTATGTTTAGATTTTTCTACAAAAACAGTAATTGTATTTGCATTATTAGTCAATTGTATGTTGTAGTAAAATTCTAGATCATCTAGCACATCTCTGGATAGCTCAATATTATGTATGTATGTATGTTCCTTTAATGTCAAACCCCTCGCGGGGACTTAGACATGTTTTCCTGGGCAGGCTTAGCCGACCTAAGCGATTAACCAGTACTAAGCAATGCGTGTGAGGTGCCTTGCTCAATGACACTACATACGTGGCCTGACCGAGTATCAAACCCGGGACCGTTCGATTCCAAATCCGACGCTCTACCACTGGACCACGGACACCACACAATAATGACAACATATGTAAAAAAGAATGAAAATGGGTACAAATGCATGAAGATATGTTACAGAAATATGGAAATGATTCTGTATTTAGAAGTAATGTTAGTTTAATTGACAAAACGTTTTGAAATAAAATCTCAGTTTTTAAAAGAAATATCAAAGGCATGGGTAAGTGTAAATTACATAGCAACTGTAGAAAACATATCCAAACACCTACTTTGGAACAATTCGTACATGATAACTCAACATTATTTTATAAAGACTGGCTTGACATGGCAATTCAATATATAGAACAAATTATGCAACTCTACAATATCACTCCGGGGAAAATATTTGAAATACTACATTATTGTAACAAGCTTACCCCAATACTGGAAATTACATTAATGATCAAAATCAATAACATATATAGCTCCTAATAATTTAATAACAAACAAAATCATGTAAACTTATTTATACAATACTCAATAAAATATAAAGGGATTTTATTTATAAATTTAACACAATTTTTTAACATTCAACAGTTATTTCAAAACGAAACTAAATTAATTATGTTATATGTTATATTTCAGGTTTTACGCCTGCATCAGCACCATGTTTGGGCTATATCGCCGGCGGGCAGTTTACCTAACAACACCTTTCCTGGGCAGGCTCCAGCGGTTAACCAGTACCAACTTTTTCATATAAATGAGACACGGTCTGAGCGGGGCTCGAACCCATGACCATCAGTGATGATAGGTTACAGTGGTATACAAGTCAGCGACCTTAACCACTCAACCACGGAGGCGGTCTTGAAACTAAATCAAATGATAATTGAGCAATCATACTGAATCCATGGATATTTTTTTTCCTGCAAATATTTCAAGGCATTATACAGTATTCACAGATTGAAGCATTAAATTAAGGAGTTAATTATAAAGTTGGAACAACAAGGTCAGTTTTCATATAGTGAAGTTGAATAGAAGAAATAAGTAATTAAAATTGCGAAGTTTTCAGGGAAATGAGATGTTGCTAAGGAATTTACTTTCATCAAAATTCTAATTCATTTAGATTGGGATATCCCCATAAAGCAGAGTCCGACAATGATGTTTGCTACCCTGCCAATATCATGGTGGGAACTGCAACAAGGTCGCCAAACCAAATAAAAAGGTTACAGCCATTACAGTAACAGTATCGTCACCATATGGGGAACATTTATGCCAAATTATTTCACAACGTTACAGAGCGGCCTTAGTATAAACTTTATTTATATTGCGAGAACGCTTTAATAGCTTATATTAATCTCGTAAATTCAAGTCGTGTTTCCAGGGTGATGAATTGTTCATAGTATGTCAATGCAAATTTCCAATACTGGTACATTATCTTTGGTGGATTTTGAGATAAAATCAATAGAGCAAAACAATTGTGAAATGAAATATTTCTATTCTTTTAGTAAACTATTTGCATGCCTGGATAGGGTGAGGACTTACCCCAGGTGTATGGACATAATCCTAGTACATTTCTGTAAACTGTTAAAGCAATATCTTCACAAGTTCAATGTGATGATCGAATAGGGAATGAGTCATATGAATCGGATGTATATACAAAGATTATGTTGGACACATGCTTGAACAGTCAAGCAGTTTCCAGATGTCAACAAATATGTTTAAAATGGCACAATATTTTGTAACTGGCTTTAAACATTTGTCTTGGTTCAGTATACACTACCTTAGGGTTTTGATCTGAAACAGAGGCTTGTGCATCTTCATATGGATTTTCATCATGTCCAACTTGGCTACCCGATTTGTTTGCACCAAAAGCAGCTTCCGGGGCATTTTCATATATATCACCATCTTTAAATTAGAGAAACATTTAAGGTAAACTATGATTCTATATTACACAATGAACGCATTCCATCTAAACAAAGCAGTATTAACGGTTTAGGCATCTCCATGAACTTGTTTTGTTTTGTATATGAGCTTTTAAAGTCACATGGCAGCTTAGGTCACATGACGACTCTTCATATGTCATTGGAGGACTACCCCAGAAAGTATTTCAGGCATGGTCAGTTAGCTGGATGGAATCACCGACCTCCCACAGTCATCTCCAAAAAACATCATTATAAGCAACCAAAATTACAGATAATAGAATGTCATGTTTGCATGATGCTTGAAACGTTCTTTCAAATACATCTGTTTATAAATGTTTGTCACTAAACAACTTTCTCAATTGGTAACATATTGAGTTGAAATTGTCAGGATTTGTTTTTGAGACATTGTGGTATAGACCTGATATATCAACTTCATGTATGTTAATTATGTTCGTGTGCACCTTTTCGTGTGTCGCCCCGGCCATATAGCAAATAATTCTCCCCACCGACTGGCAACCATGACCATGGCTATTAATGAGCTCAGTCAAGAAATATAGTTCAATACTAACCCACTTGCTGTTTATTCTTCTCATTCTTGGCCTTCTTTGCTGGAAAACAAAACTAATGCAAACAACATGGAATAACAATGCAGATATTATATTAATTTAATTTGAAATCACTTACATGGGGTTCTTCAGGATTGGTTTGTTTTGGAGGGCTATTTAGAGGCACCCTGATCTACTAGTTGCAATGATGCTCAATATTTCATCAAAATTGACTAAGCTGTTTGACTAAGAATTCGAAAATATATCGCTGCCATTTGGCTTTCTGATTTGGAACAAATGCAACTATTTTTAGCAACTAGTTGATGAGATGTTACGAGCAAAGTTTACTGAAAATTGATCAAATGGTTCAGAAGTCGAAAACATTTGGAATTTCAGATTAAAACAGTTTTAGCTGCTTTGATCTACTGCTTGACCCAAAGCTACACACCAAATCTTATGAAAATTGACCAAAGCAGTTTCAGAGGAAATATCACTTGATGCAATTGTTGGGACGGCAGATGATCCACCACATGCCACTAGTTCAGTTCACCCTGCATCGAAGCTCAGGTTTGCTAAAATGCATCTGATCATAATGCGGAAATGACAGTATGAACTGGATTTTGAAATTGACCATGCTCTGAAAGTAGGGTTGCAATCCAGACAAGATTTGTAGTTTAAACTATCCCAACAGTGGTAACTTGGTCAATAATCAAAATAGTGGAATGCTACGTCGGTATCTACAACTAGGCTTGGTCCTGATAATTCCCTGCATGTCAGGGATTTAGAAGAAACTTTGCACAAACTTCAAAGTTTTCAAATATAATGTAAAACATCAACAAAGCGGAATATTGTGATGATATGCACAACTAGACTTCATACAGATGTTTCATGTCAAATTTCGTGAAAATATGATAATGGAGATGGAGTGAGGATACAATTGGGGCGAGACAGAATTGTAATACATATTAGTATAATTACATGTAGATACATAGAATACTGTAGCATTCATATTTATACCATTACCTTCTTGCTTTTGCTGTTTCTTTTGATCTGAAAGACAAGAACCATATGATACTTTCTTATCACAAATCTAATAGTCAAAACTTGGTGGTCAAAATGGCAATGTGGCATATTTATTTTGAGATGGATTTAAGGATGTCAATGGATCACTATTGTGCTTACCGACACACCAGATGACAGACATGTTAATATCTTAGCTCAGGCGAAATAATAAAACATTGTGGGCTTTTAGTGACATAGAATAAATAATAAGGCACTTAACATGCAATTAATTTTACACACGACTGAGTATTATATAGCTTGGCAATTTGCACCATTAACGTGTTGACATCAATGTTGCTGAAAAGTACCATTTTCTTCAATGTCATTACACTAATAAGAAGGTATTCCTAACAGAGAAAGCATAGAATATCAGATTACTTTCTTCTTATCTGGAATTATAGTAAACGTTGGCCATTTTGAAAATTGTGGTTGTATAGTAAATAGGCAAAAGTGCATTCGCTGTCCATATAGTTTTTGTGTTTTTTGAGAAATGATGTGACTTGAGAAGACTTCAGACTAGTTGATGTTTAGAAAAGATGTGGTATAATAATTCAGGCCATTGCAAACTGAAGGTGGGGTATACTGTATTATTTGGCAGAGGAATACAGTGTGTAAACACAGTGACGTTATTCACAGGTGAGCATTGGCTATTTCAAACATTAAATTTGAAATATTCTTGGTGTGTTTCAGGCTGATTTGAATACCTCTTCACATGGGATGTGGTATCAGAAGGAATGAATGATTGGAAACATAAATGAACAGACTGTATGTATTTACTTTTTACTATGTATTTAATAGGCAATTTATTTGTTGTTTTACAATCTTGTTCACCTATATTTTACATACAAGTTTTATTAAGATTTAGTTATTTCAGAGGCGAGTTCATTTTAAGTCATATGTTGACAATGGCTAGACGGAAGATGCTGGAGAACCCACATATATAAATGAGCATGATAGACACAAATTAGCAAGTCAACCACAGTCAAGTTATGCCAATGCAGTTTAGAATAAATTATATAATCATGTGTATACCTTTTTTATTTGGCATTGCATACAAATTCATTCCATCTGAAAAGTAAACAAGATAACAACTTGGTAAAATGTTTCATCAACTCGGTCAATAGTAATTATGGGTTGTCACAAAGTTGATATGCGGGCCTCAATATTTGCTTACTTGTATGGTAAAAACTTGCATCATCTATTTGGGTAAATTTCATATATGATCTTATAAATCAGTACCTTTTTGATCGCATATTTAGTACATTATTTACAGTATCTGAAATCATAAAGATCCATGCAAATGTTGTCAAATTCGACCAAGAACTATTTTTATCACAAGCAACTTTTTGTAATGATACTGTATGTTAGATAAATTCCAGACAAGGCCTCTTGATAAACAGGGTGATTTATCTTGCGACGCGATACATGTAAATTATCGAGTGTTTCGTGAAAAGTGTACTTCAATGATATAAGGTGTCATTTTCAAATAGTCATTGCACACACGATTAGATTATTATATAGTAAGGTGAATGTTAGGATTGTAGATTTATTGCTTGAAGTCAAGCTTCTTCTATCTATCTACCTATCTTCAGTTAATGTCGAACCCCTCGCGGGGACGTAGACATGTTGCGCATCAAAAACCGCAAGAAGTTAAAAGTATGAGTAGTTATTTTCAATTAAAATTCCCCCGGACATATATTCCCGGCGAGGATTTGAAGGACGTTAGAGATCCCCCAACTGTTGTTTACTACGTACCGCGGCACTGTTGTTTGTTTGGAGATACAGATCCCGGAGACGTCATTTGATTTATTTACTGGATTCTGTATGCCGGAGCGTTGCCTTCATTGTATGTGGCCTTAACCCTCACATTGATGTTCTTGGTGGATTTTAAGGAACAGCTCAAGTAAATCAACACTATCACAGGAGCCAAAATGGGAACATCACTGTCAGGATTGAAACCCGTTATTTACCTAAGTTACATGTGTTAGTTTATTTTGAGTCGCTGTGACTCATTCATCAGTTTTTGTCCGTACAGTTAACGGAACATTTATTCCACATAGAGAGTTTTCTCTCAGTGACTAGTAACAACCAATGCATGGAAGTTTAGCTTCCACCAAGGACAGTTATCCCTGTGTGAGGGAAATATTTTATCAACCCATGTTACCTTTGTTTTATCTTCTCATTAATGTAAATATTCATCTTTCGTTGTATATTAAACTTATTAAAGCAGCATTACATCGTAATAAAGGATGTCTTGGGTAAAATATAAATACTAATGTGTGTGTGTGTGTGTGTGTTTACAAAAATCGAAATAGTCGCTCAGAAATGATAAAATTCCAATAAATTTAAACCGTCGTATACGCAAATTTGTTTATCAACACACGAAATGCAAACACGCAGCGCGCATGCATGAAACAACAGAGGATGTAGAAAACAACATATATATTTTGAACATGAAAGACTATCTATCTATCTATCTTCTTCTAATGTCGAACCCCTCGTGGGGATGTAGAAATGTCCCTATAAGACTTAGCTAACAGAGGTATGAATCAACATATCACGTAATTTAATTAAAAAAGACAACGTGGGACAAATGGGGACGATGCATTCCGAATGTAAACAAGTGCGGACGATGCGTTCCGGTTGTAAACAAGTGCGTGACAGATCGACTCGGAAAGTCCTACTTTCGGTTTCGAGGTTTGTTTTATCGCAAGAAAACACTGTTTACCAAATGAACATAAGCATACACAGTATAATGTTAGAATGTGTAGCAGCATTGTTACCCATACGTAAAAATTGAATTTTTCAAATATCTTTTATTTCATACGATGTAATGCTGTTTAGTATTGTACCCGAGTGTGATTTTGTCTCGTTGGTTATTGTGATCAAGCTTTGCTGGCCCATCCTGTTACACTGGTACCAATGACAACAATATACCCAGGCGAGCATAGGTTGTTCACTAATCATTACAGATGATGATGATTATGCTTATTTACCCTCGCCTCCGGCGAACCATATGGGCGAGCAAAATCATTACAAATTATTGAAGTACTTTATATACAGCAGAAACAAATGAGCTCTCATCATAATGAAAGGCATTCCCAGTGGTTGACCAATTGTTCTCTTTAAAATGTCACAAACAGGTCATTTACCTGGTGCATAGCTTTGGCGAGCAAAGACAAATTACTGTATTATGCTCTCTGAAATGCTGCATGGACTAAAATATGAATATGCAAATCATCACAACAAGGCACATGATTGCAGAAAGGTGGATGAATGAATATCAATGATTGCACATACACATGTACTTATATGTACACCATGTCTAAATAATGTTCTTTCATGCCTTCCAATGAATGATCAGAGTTTTCTCAGTGAATGAAAATGCTATATTTCACATTTTTAAAAATAGTGGAAGATGACATTTTCTTTCTCACTGCTAGTGTTTCGTATTCCTCCTCGGTTGGATACTTTTGTAAATTTAGCTATTTTCTAACAGTTACTTATAAAGTAATATGGTCTAATGAATTTGATCAGTCTGTCATTTTTTAAATTGTGGACATAAAACAGAAAGTAACTAGTCTTGACAATTATACCGTTCACACTAACATAAGTGTATTGTAGTGAAATGAGGCGTGTGGCAGGGGCAGCTAAAATGAATAAAATTGGATACCAAATATATTAGTGAAAATCATTGGAAAGATTTGTGTTTATTAGTGTAAGATAGATAGTTTATTTCATCTCGTGATCCGTGAAATACAAATTACGGTGATCACTTAATAAAATGAAATAAGTCATGTGGAAAGCATGATAGCGTAGTGGTAGGCCCGGAGTTTGAGTCCCGCTGCAGCCATTATGAATGTGTTCTTAGGCATGGCATTTAACATCCACGTTGCCTCTTCTCTCGTCCTTGTGGCAATTTTTCCATCAGGAATGAAGTCGCGAGAGTGATTAATATAAGTTGTAAGAACTTGTTAGACAATCAAGCTAAAATAAATGTGTATAAACTAACTGAAATAAATTCCAATATTACACTTGTAAACAAATATTCCTATATCTTTTCTTCAAATGAGCAAACTTACCACTTTCATCAGCCTTAGGTTTTTTATTAACAATGGCATACACATCATTCTTCTGCTGTTTTTTAATTGGCATGGCATATGTATTATCACCACTACTACCAGGCTGAACTTCATCAGCAGACACATACATTGGGTTAACAGTGTTGACTGAAATAATAATAACTGCAAAGGTTCAGACTCTATGTCTCCATGCAGTGTTATTTACTTGAAATACATAGCATTGGATTATAACGCAAGAAGAAATGATATTCCATGCAAATCGATATTGATAATAATTAATAGACTCATTAAAGAACAATCTTCAAACATTAGTCTTCAACACATGAACAAATGTACAGATATATATCATTTAAGTCATTTTGATAAATAAAACTGTTCAAGGCAATGTGTTGGTTGTTCTTAATGGTGGCATGTAAACGTATAATATCAAAAAGTGTAAAGTCGTCTGTATAAAGAAGGTTGGTGTTCACGTCATCAGTATAATAGTATGGTGGTTGCTTATAAATAATAAAAAGATCTATAAAGTATATCGCTACTAATAATTTAAACATATTGTTGATAAACATTACCTGGGGTAAATAACACAGAATAGTTGTATACAGTCACGTAAATAGGCGGAAATGCATCCGAATGAAGTCCTGATAACTAATATAATGCTTCGGACATTCTTTGAAGCTTTGTACAGAGTAAATACTATGAATCTTAGGCATCGAGTCCTCATTTAATAACTGATGAATTTGTTGCCAGAGTTACATAGTGGTATTCTCGTTGCCTTAAAATATAGCTTGAAGGACCAAAGTATAGCTATAGAATTATAGTGGCATGAGTATGGCAGACAGAATATCTTGAGAATGTTGTCGATTTCAGAGTTCTGAATCGGTATGTCAAGTACACTATTCCACATGTTTGTGTTCATGTTAGGAAATGTGTGTTCTTTGACTATCCGAGTAGTACTTTAATGCATGACTAGAGCATTATCATGGCCGATGCAGTCATTTTAATCTTTATCATGGATACAAACAGGCTTTGCTTCAAAAATGTAACACAATTTATATTGTCAGCGCCAATATTAGTGACTTCATAAAACTTAATGTGTTGCTCAAATTTGCTATGGTAGTTTGTTATTGATAATATTACTTGACACAAATCAAATAATTAGAGCGCATTGAACTTGTCAGAAAAAAACAGATTGCAACACCCAATAATACGCGTTTTTCCAAAGAACATATGTGACCCACCATGGCAAAATCAGTCTTAAGTCGGAAAAAATAAATAATGAGTTAACTATACCATCATATAGGTATAAGTATAAGCTTTCTAGTGATATCAGTATCATTCACGTAGCTCGTTTCAGTCCAAAGTTATGACCATTTGAATAATGGACTTCACTCGAGTAATATTCCGAGAAAACAGCCGTCAAAGATTTGCAGAAATTCTGACTTATTTTAACAAAATTTGGAGACACAGTGAAATCAAAACACCATAGCAACCAATATGTTCCACATGACACAACTAGTCATGTTTGGTATCAAATTAAAGGTAAATGTCCATTCTTTAAAATGCCACTTTGATGAACCTAGTAGTATCCATAGTGGTTCAGCTGTTCTAGTATAAATACAATAATAATAATTAATAAAAAAATAATTAAAAAAAATTTTTTATTGACTTAAATTTTATTTACTTAATATTGGCACATTTATTCAAGATTTGGAATATTTGCTTAGCAACTTCGTTTCAACATTGAATGACACTTGATTGTACTTTATGACTGGTCGGTAGCTTTGTGGTTAAAATAGGAATATTAAAAACATTACCTTCATCTTCATCATCTGAATCTTCATTATGGTTACCATTTAGATCACTGAAATTAAACAAATATAATACTAGCAAAACTAGAAAAAGTATTTAATGTCATCAATACCTCAGCACCACCGCTTTGGTAATTATAGAATTCAAGTGTATGATCTATATAGGGTTGAAACATGAAAACTCATCCGATTACAAATGTGACATTAATATGAATTTTTTCTTATTGATTATCTTATGAAAGAAGTGTTACTTAGCAATATTAGTGCGAGGCAATCTGTCTTCTTTAAAATATTCAAGGGAAAATATAATATAACTCCATCATATATTAACAGAGTAGAACGAGATTGCAATATGCATAACTAGGCTTGTATTTGTTGAAATCTAGGCTGGGGTGTAGCAAAACCAGTATGGACATCTCTAAAAAATATCAAAGATCTATCAACTCTGTCTTCCACTCTCTAGGTTTTCTGTCGGGGGTTACATCACCTTTTGTTCAAAGTACACACCAATTTGCTGGGGGTCTGTTTATGGGCATCAGGACATGTCCAGATGTTGTGGGCTTGGCATGCGGTATGCATAACTCATGCAATGTGCTTTCCTTTCCACCAAGGCTAATCAGCCTGAGCGAAGGTGACAAGCATACTACAAACCAGGTCAAAGCAGTAGACTATATACACAAGATAACATACCGATTCTGTAACTTGGCCTGACTTCCACCTTAATAAAATAAATAGAAATCATTTTAAAGTAATTAACATTTAATCTGTTTTGAAGAACATTCAACACTACTTTAAATTTGTAACAACAATAAAAACTATTGTTGTAGGTATTAGTTGATTTTAATGGAACAACTTTAGCACATGTCACATCCATTATAATAATATATAAGATATGTGTACTCAACGATGCATGATGGCAGCTGGTCTTTGTGGATCCCGATCTGTACCAACAACCATATTATCTGAATTCCAGTTGACATGATTATAACAAGTCCAGTTGAAGTTTTTGCTGTATTCTCAACAGTATTTAACATCAATATCTACTTGACTGTATCACCACAGATGAAATTGTACTATTTTTGCCAAATTTCAAGGTCAATAGTAGGGTGGAGACTGTTGGTATTGATAATTAATCATTGGGTGAGCATTTGTGCAAAGTTATTTGAAAATCCTACACTAAATGGTCATGGTATGCTGTTAACAACTTCAATATATCAATAATTTACCTTTAACCTTGGAGTGTGACCTTGGTCATTATGGTATGGACCGGGTCATTGACTCGACACATATGTGGGGAACATTTGTGCCACAATATTTCACAATCCCCTTATCCATGACAAAGTTACAGAGCAAAAACGATATTTTACTGCAAACATCCAAGTGTGACCTTGACCTTTATAGTCAGACCCAGTTCTTGGATTCATTTTCAACATTTGTGCCAAGCCATTTCAAAATAGCCGCATGCATGACAAAGTTACAGTCCGGATACGAAAGTGCAATGCATATTTGGACAGGTAAGCACAATTCAATAGTCCCCAACCAGTTTCACTGGTAGGCGACTAATAAAATAATCCAATCATGGTAACCACATCGGTCAATGGTGAAATCGGCACCCCGTCCTTAAATAAAAGCAAACAGTATCCGAACTGAAATGTTCGTCTGAACATAATAATACACAGTCTTTCAGACATTCAATGTCTCAAATACCGGTGCTTTGAATGGTATATGGAATATAGCCCAATGCTTTCTGATGAATGCAATATATGCTGTGAAGTTAAAGGCCATAGCAACCATATGTTGGCATGTGACAAACAACTATGCTTAGATATATACACATGCCAAATAGTCTGGTATCTGTTCTGACATGAAACTCGGAAATACATGGTTACTGAAATTATGTGACATCTTTATATAAAACAGTTACTGACGTGGCAAAGAAAATTTATATGAACGTCTATATAAGCACAAATGCTCCCGGTATTGGACTAATATTCTTTCTAAATTATATGAACAAATGTAACTTATTATTGTAACCCATGTCATATTTATGTTAAAGGGAAATAATTATTGATATTTAGTACATGTACATTATAATGTTTCCAAACCCTGCTGCAAGCGTACCACCCAATAGTTTCCCCTATATGGCCTAATATAATAAAATCACTGGTCTGAATCATATCATAATTATATAGCCTGGTCCCATACTATGTCTTTGTATAATATATACTAGTCTTCACTACTATTGTGTATAAAGTATTATGGGTGAGTGATTGTGAGTGACAATCAGGTCAGATGTGTGAATGAGTGAACTAACTCAACTAATTAGGTGCACTTTCCAACTGACTTGTTCAAGACCCTTATCCCACACTCTATCTCTACTAGTCAAACGGATAAGTTGCGAAGCTATCCTGTTTACGTTAATATATACTTTACTAGTAACTATATACATATATACATTATATGTATCAGCTGATAGCCGGACTCTGGTAATGTAATGTTTTATCTGTGATATTTTACATTGTAAAATATTTATTTGAAATGCTTGAACTGGAATTGTGTATTTACTATTTTGTATTGTGGAATTAAGTAGAATGATTTGTACATAATAATATTATGTATATATTGTTTTTTACAGGCTCTTTATATCCATATATACGAAAATACGAAAACAACCAGAGTTTGTTATATCTATAAACTCCCCGGTCTACATTATACAACATTTAATGTGGAAAGGGGCATACATTCATATAATTTTAAGTGCAATGCATTGTGGTTTATGGGAAGAAGATTATTGACAATATAATTATATGTAACCCATACCGTGGGGTCAATTATGACCCCCAGGATTACCATTTGATCAAACTTAGTAATGGTCGCCTAGATGATGATCTTCGGCATCCGACAGTCTTGTCAGAATATGGAATTTGTGCTCGTTGAGTCTAAAGATGAGCACCGTCTGCTGTGGCTGTACAGTCCGATGCGTGACCTGCAGTGGCGGTTGCAGCCTTCGCACATGAAGACAGTCACTGGAAGGCGATGCAGTTGGTGGCAGCTCCCACTGTTAGGCTTTCCTCTTCCTGCGTTGTCGTCAAAGGCTGCTTGCAGAGCGAGTTCTCCCCTCTTTAAGCCCGTTGACAGCTGTTGTCTCCACGCTATTCTGTTTGCTGCGAGGGATTCCCAGTTGGTGGTGTCCATCCCCAGCGCTTTCATATCTCGTTTGCAGACATCCTTGAAGTGAAGTTGGGGTCGACCTTTGTATCTGCCCTGCGGACAGTTCACCATACAACAGATCTTTTGGAATGCGACCGTCGTCCATCCGGCGTACATGTCCGAGCCAGCGTAGTCGGAGTAATGTGTACATAGATGGGATGCCGGCTCTGCTGAGGACCTCGTTGTTGGTGACCTTGTTCTGCCAGGATATGCCTAGGATGCGTCGCAGACAGTGGAGGTGGAACACTTGCAGTTTTCGCTCTTGAGTGGCGTATGTTGTCCAAGACTCGCTTCCATAGAGGAGTGTGCTGACGACGCAAGCCTTGTACACCGCTATCTTGGTGTTGGTCGTCAGCTGTCTGTTTTCCCACACCTTCTTGCTGAGCCTGGAGAGGGTGGAGGCTGCTTTGTCAATACGTTTGTCCAGCTTCACATCGAACGAGAGGTTGTTCGTGGCTGTGGAAGCCAGGTATGTAAATTGGCTGACGACCTCAAGCTCCTATGACAATGGCGGGTGGGATGGCAGTTCCATGGCACATGACTTGGGGTCTTCTTCAAACTGATGGTTAGGCTGAAGAGGTCGCAAGCTGCAGAGAAACGGTCCATCAGGAGCTGTTCTATAGTATAGGCAGCAAGTGCAGTGTCGTTGGCAAATATCATGTCTCTGATGAGGACATCTCTTGTCTTGGATTTTGCTTTTAGACGGGTGATGTTAAAGAGCTTGCCATCAGATCTGGAGTGAAGGTAGACGCCTTCTGTAGCTCTCTTGAAAGCGTGCCTGAACAGCATGGCATCCTGATATCGCTTACTGCTCGTAGGTCGTTGGACATTCCGGTCGTCATCGTTCGGACATTCCAGCTTCCAAACATTAAAACTGGTTTCTTGGTTTTCTGTGTGTTGGTTGGTCCGGTATTTACTGACATCTTGTCGGGGGTACCTTATGTCCTATGCGGACAGATGGCCAGTGGCGGGATAACACCTAACTGGCTGAAGGCTGCTCAGCCTAAGACTGGCGGTAGCTATACAGTGAAGTTGGAAAACCTCTCTCCCACCGTCGAGTATAACCCCTGGCGCCTGGCTGTACGCCAATGTAGCCTTGGTTTATAACCGGTAACTGCTATACTCAGTATCTAGAATGTCCTCTCTAGGGCGCTAGCCTGGGCACGCTGAGGATATACTGGGTTGCCCAATTCGCAGAATCCACCTCTCGGTCTGATCTGATGTGGTCCGAAGGAAAGGTAGACCAATACGTTCGGCATCATGTTGACTGCAGGAGTTGCCAGAGAAGAAGTCAGTATAGTTCTAAACTGCCTGTGGGGCTCCACTCCAGATTTTCCGTCAGGGTTTTTCTCCCTTAGCCTTCTGCCACCACTAGCAAACTCACAAGGCAGTGAGACTATTTACCCATAGCTGAGAGTCTGTTCATAGGCATCAGGGCATGTCCACATACCGGTGGGCCTGGCATGCCACATGTCCAGTATATATTGTTCATCTACCAGTAGCTATTTTAGATCTCACAGTATCTATTGTTCATCTACCAGTAGCTATTGTTCATCTACCAGTAGCTATTTTAGATCTCCCAGAAGCTATTGTTCATCTACCAGTAGCTATTGTTCATCTACCAGTAGCTATTTTTAGATCTCCCATTATCTATTGTTCGTTCATCTACCAGTAGCTATTTTAGATCTCACAGTATCTATTGTTCATCTACCAGTAGCTCTTTTAGATCTCCCAGTATCTATTGTTCATCTACCAGTAGCTATTTTAGATCTCACAGTATCTATTGTTCATCTACCAGTAGCTATTTTAGATCTCACAGTATCTATTGTTCATCTACCAGTAGCTATTTTAGATCTCCCAGAAGCTATTGTTCATCTACCAGTAGCTATTTTAGATCTCCCAGAAGCTATTGTTCATCTACCAGTAGCTATTTTAGATCTCCAAGAATCTTTTGAACAGTATACCACATAAATGGAAAACAAAGTTACAGTTAGAACCAATAACCTATAAAATCCCTGAATATTTAATCATAAACATCAATGCAAACACAAAAGTATGCAAACTTATATATTCGATATTAACGAATAACTCTAAACCGGATGTTATTAGGCAAACTGTAAAATGGGAAACTATGTTATCAATAGTCGATATTAACTCGAAAAATATATTCACACAACCGATTAGAATAACTATAGAAACGAAATTAAGATCATTTCAATATAAATACTTAATGCACATAATTCCAAATAACGTTTTCCTATTTAAATGTAATATAGTTGCATCGCAACTTTGTGACTTTTGCATAATGCATAATGATTCTAACGTTCATATGTTTTGGGAATGCCACTATATACAGGATTTCTGGATTAAGATAACACATTTCTTAAGAACAATGTTGCAAACAGATAATTTGGCTCAATTTAATTATGAACATATTTCGTTATGTAATTTCAAATACAATAGCAAAGTGTATGAAATGAACATAAACTATATTATACTACTGGCTAAATATTTCATCTTTAGATGCAAATGTGAGAAGATTAAACCAAATGTAGTCCAATTTATAGCATATTTTAAAAGGAAAATAAAACTAGAAGAAACAATCTCAATTATCAAAGATACACAAAATACGTTCAATGAGAAATGGAGACAGTTCTTGGATCGTATCGACTAACTTGTCAATAAATGCATGCTATATATAGACAATCATCCACACTTATCTCCACTGCATGCTATATATAGACAATCATCCACACTTATCTCCACTGCATGCTATATATAGACAATCATCCTTCTTACTTTTTTTGCTAATCCTATCTCTTCTACTTAAAAAATTACTCCTCCTTCCCAATATACATCGGGTTATTATTTCAGCGCTTTACGTAGCTTCACATGATTACGTATAACTTAATATAAATATAGTTCATGAATAATGCGTATATATAATATATATATAATACTGCAGGCTGTTAGCACTTGTCAACTACTTTTTGACACGCTCTTTGTTTTCAATACATGCCTGGAAAGTCTACAGTGTGTGTAATTATTATGTATATGTGTAATTATTATGTATATGTGTAATTATTTTGTATATGTGTAATTATGTATGTGTAATTATTTTGTATATGTGGAATTATGATGTATATTGATCAGGAAATAAAAATCGGAAAAAAAAGAATCTATTGTTCATCTACCAGTAGCCATTTTAGATCTCACACAGTATCTACTAGCAGTATATAGATGATGATACATGCAAAATATCAAAGATCTGGACATTGTTTTTGAAATAATTTCATTTAAAAGTGTTGTACTATATAAGTCTATGTAAAGAATGTGATCCCTACTCTGGGGTCAAATTTGTTCCCAGGATTACCCTTTAAGTAATCTTAGTATCGCCAATCGCACTGTTTTCCTAGATCGCCAGTTTCTGGACCTTTGCTTAGTCACGTCATTTTTCCAGAACACGAATGATGTCATTGCTCTCAGCAACATATGCTTTGTTTAAGGGGATCATACTGCGACTTTTCAAAGAGAAAAATGCGAAAAAAGCAGGTAAATATTCACATTTTATTTGGAAGTTTAATATAAATGTTGATGTTTTTTTTATTATTAATACCATTTCTGTGTACCCTAATAAAAACATTAGGCCTACATGCTTATGTGTTGTTTTTGCAAAATACAAAATTTCATTGTCTGCTTAGGCATGTCACGTGACAATCATGTGACAATGCCATAACATATCTTCTTCAGGCAGGTACATATATGTTGTTTCCTTACAGCTTCTTAACAGTTTCTCTTCATTTAACATTTTCTCTTCAAAAATACTATTATCTAAGATATTTACCATTATGTGAATTCAGTTTATTATTATTGTTTCAATTCGAACCTGTCGTCACTATTCACCAAGTGTACTGGCAAATACATATAATGCTGTTAGAGACATGGGTTTGCCAGTAAAACAGCAGCCAGGCAGTATGGTATTTATTTTAAGCTTCATAAAATTCCACATATATTAAGAGCAACTATTCTTATCAAATGTATTCCTTTCAAAAACATGAACAAGGTATCAATTCAGATATTTATTATACTGATGGTTTTGCTAACACTGTACATTAGTTTGCAAACTATTTGGATGACATACATTCTTGGTCTACAGTTTCTACATTAATATTAATTTTAATACCTTGTTATGCCATTTTTATTCAGATAGCGATTGTCCGGTATTTTTTCCAGAGGGTGGAGGTGGTAACGCAAAATATTAAAAGGACGGGGAAGGTGGTTTTTGGCGTAGACTTGATTTGGTTTTGAAAATATTAGCAGCCACTATAATTAATAATGACCTTAATTTCGCCCGTTTTAGTGTCCCTATTCCTAGAAGATTTAGAGCTATATTTGCAGGGAGATGTTAACTCAGGATTATTAATTGATGATATTATATTAACTTTGTTACTTTTCGCGGATGACATGGTGTTATTTGGTCAATCACCTGAGGACTTACAATAAGAATGGAGCAAATTTAAACTATTCTGTAACACATGGGGTCTAGAGGTAAATGAGACAAAGATGAAAGCGGGGGTGGTTTAAAAGGTAACGAATGTTGGTCATACAATGGTGTTGATATAGACGTAGTGGATAGTTTTAACTATTTGGGAACAATTTTTAAACATACTGGTAATTTTGCGCTGAATAACGAGCATTTAATTGGTAAATCACTTAAGGCTTTAAACGTGCTATTATATAATTGTAAAAAGGTTCCTTTAAAACCAGGTACTCTTTGTCAGTTATTTGATTCGTTTGTGGGATCTATTCTTAACTATTCATCTGAAATATGGGGCTTTACTAAATCCAAAGATATTGAACGGGTTCACCTAAAATTCTGCAAACATATATTAAATGTTAGAAACAGTACCGGTACTTGTTCTGCTGGGGTTTATGGTGAACTCGCTCGTTATCCTCTTTTTTATCAGTCGCTATTGTAAGATTATTAAGTATTGGTGCAAATTGGTAGACACCAACAATATTATACTTAGCAAATTGTATGATCAGGGAGTGTCTGATTGTCACTTAGGTCATACAAATTGGGTCTCAAATGTTAAGGCCCTACTAGATCAGTATGGGTTTTCACATGTATTCATGGATCCTCATAGTGTCTCTTTAAAGTCATTTCCTTTTATTTTCAAACAGTGTGTTATTGATGTTTATTTACAGGAATGGTATGGTACCGTGGATCGTAGTTCTGCACATACAGACTATAAATGTTTTAAACATTGTTTTTCTTACGAGCGTTACCTGGATTATTTACCTTATGTATCACGTTGTGTTTTTACCAAATTTAGAATAGCCGGTCATTCTCTCCGTGTGCAAACGGGTCGATATGGCAGGAATCAAATTCCAAGGAACGAGAGGTATTGTTTATATTGTGGATCGAGAGATATCGAAGATATTGATCATTTTATTTGTATATGTCCATGTTATAAGAACCTACGTAAACAATTTATTGATGCACACTATTGCAATAGACCTTCTGTTTTCAAATTTAATAATCTTATGAGTTCCGATAATAATACCACTATACATAATTTATCCAAATTTATAAAATTGTCTTTAGTTATTAGAAATAATATAAATGTGTAATTGCCAAATTTTATTTATCACTCTCACTTATATGTCACGTGATCATTAAATATATATATATGTTATTACTAGTTTTGTTAAGATGATGTATGTATGTACAAGTCTGCCAAAATAAACTTCTATTCTGTTCTGTTCTTAATTTTGAAGATATGGACTTGGTTATTGCTATGGTGATTGCTATGGTGATCACGTGTGGTAGGATTTTCAAGATAATAACTAAATGAATGAACAGCCCCATTGTAAGCTTAACCCTTTATGTGTACACATCACTGGATGGATATGGGTAACACTTAATGCTGTCTGTGCCACCTTGTCACTATTTGAATGACACAGGCATAGAAATGTCATTATCCCTGATCTTATCAATATCCTAAGAACTCTGGGTCTGTGGAGGCAGACATTATTTGGTGCAATTATTTATAATTATCAATATTATATTACCTTTATTTTTATACTTCCTCTTGTACAATACAACTACAACTACAACAATGACCAGGACAACTACAGCTGAGGAAGTCCCTCCTGCAACAGCCGCCAATGGAAACAGCGGTTTGTCTGAAATGAAAAATCAAGAACAAGGAATTTGTCCAATCCCATTCTTTTTTGTTACACTTCTCAGTTTCATTTATTAAACAATATGTACATTATATACACGACGCAATGCAGACAATAACTAGAAATTGTTTCTGAAAAATACATATGTCTCCCCACTCACTGTTGCTTCAGATGAGAAATAAAGGCATGAAAGTGAATATGAAATCATTGAAATAAAAAAATGTATTATTATGAAGTTTGGAGATGTCTTACGTACATTTATAGCATGTCAACGATTTGTGTTATAAAAATGTGCAAATAAATGTATTCCAAATCCGCAAATAATCATTCAACCGAAACGGGGTTACAATGTGCACAACCAGACAGCACACCGACGGTTCCTGCCATGGTTAGTAAAATCCAACAAGGGGGTTTGGAGATGAACGCGGACAAGCTTCATGTTATGAAAATGTCAAAAATGACCGTAAATCCGCAAACATAATGGGATTACAATATGCACAACAAGACATCATACCAAATGCTTCAAGCCAAGATTGGTGAAAATCCCTAAAGAAGTTTTAAAGATGAAACAAAGTTTTCTGTTATGAAAATACCATTGCCATTTCATATCCATCCAACCAGAATGAAAATACCATTGCCATTTCATATCCATCCAACCAGAATGTCAATATCAACAACTAGATATGATACCGATACTTCCTGAAAAGTTAGGGAAAATCAAACACATGGTTTTGGAGATGGAGCGCGGACATGGAAAATTGGATGGACAAATTTAATGAACAGACAAACGGTAACGGCAAAAACAATATGTCTCCCTCCATTAGGAGTCAAATTTATCGTGTTGTATCATAATAACAAACATAAACATGCAAATATGCTTCAAGAAATTTTAGTAAAAAATGAACCTGTCGATGGACAAATACAATAGCACTCACCTAGAGGGATTGTGAATGTTACATTTAGGTTAACATCGTTTGTCCTTCCTTTCGTATTCCAAGAATATATTCTAGCAGTATATGTTCCAGGTTGTAGATTTGATATATTTGCACTATACTGTAAGTATAGCTCCTCACGTTCAGCTATTATAGTTATGTTAACCCATTCTTCTGTACCAACAATAGATGTCTGAAGCAAGAATGTCTGGCTGTGTCCACCATTAAATCCTCCAATCCAGGAAAATATGTGAGCATTATCTTTATACAGATACGTGAACTGTGTTGGTTTATCCGGCTTGCCTGTGTAAAACATCAATAACCATGTGATAAGAAATGAGCTAAGCAATCAGACAAGAAAAAGTAACAGTGAATTAAGCGAAACAAAACATCAGAGACAATCAGATAACATAAAGAACTGTACAAAAGTACAAAATTATCAGCTAAGTGATGACAATCATCAACACTCAAAAGGATCATTGAGCAATCAATGATGAGCAATATTTTAATTTTTCATCAACAATAGTATACAAAATGGGTGTTAGACTCACCCCGAACCCAACCCTAGTTCCGCCAGATAACCAATGTAGAGAAATATTCAGCGCATACACACACTCGCCCTAAAGATAAAGCATAACCATCGAGAAAAAAAGCTCCCAATGCGCTGCCTACCTATCTGGCGGGACAATTTTGGTACACAATCCCAACAACATAAGCTGCTGGAGCCGGCAGAGTATCCTAGCACAAGATCAATTTTATGACCAAAACTCTTCACCTAAATCCTCAACGCTAGTTCAGCAAGACAAGAATCTGCATATGCATAATTATATGGTATACATGTAACTCTATATAGCTATATTATATATGCATATATATACCCCATATAATGCATAATTATATGGTATACATGTAACTCTATATAGCTATATTATATATGCATATATATACCCCATATAATGCATAATTATATGGTATACATGTAACTCTATATAGCTATATTATATATGCATATATATATCCCAAATAATGCATAATTATATGGTATACATGTAACTCTATATAGCTATATTATATATGCATATATATATCCCATATAATGCATAATTATATGGTATACATGTAACTCTATATAGCTATATTATATATGCATATATATATATATCATAACATATTTCCAGAAGTGGTATTCTGAACTAAATAAATACAGGCACACACCACAAAACTTTATTTATTCTTACTGCGATTGCGAAACAAGCATACATGTGATCATTTGTGTGGGAGGACATCGGTGTACTCAGAGAAAACGCACCTGTCTGATCTGGCAACAACCATACCATCTGACATACTTCCCGGCCAGTGTTGCATTGGTGAAAGCGAGTGTGCTAACAACTGCCCTAATCGGACAGCCGTAGAGATAGAGGCAATGCATCAATAATCCACCCAGCTTCAAAGGAATATCAAATGTGACAATGCTAGAATGCACACCGTCAGATTTTCTCACACCATACAACATATTTACTGCCCCATTCGCCAACATGTCGATGGTTGTGTTACTGTCAGACCTATGCGATAATTCCGTCAATCGAGTTTACAAAATATCTTGACGAAACAAGCACAGGAATGATCTTCCCGCAGTAGATGAGACTGACTTTGCTGTCAGATTGATATAGGGTATGCCATGATGTTCATTACCCTAAGGTAAAACTAACATCCCCCATTGAAAGATTACAGTTGCAACACAGTAATCTATAGACGTAACTGTACAGCTAGTTTGGTATCATTCTGTGTAATAGAAATATAGCCAGACACTATGTTTTCTGACAGATGTGATATATGTCGATATATTTACAGTAATTCAATGGCTATGATGTGTATTCCAGAGTTGTGCTTAAATGCACAATTATTACGTGCATTTGAGATTGAAGTTTAGATATTTATCTCGATTTCATTTCATTTGCATTACGTGTTTACATGCAAAATTAACTGGACATCACCCACACACCCTCAGTTGAATATGTCGCATTCACTATAAGTTCAGGATAACAATTTTAGCAAACTTAGTGCTGGTAGTGGTCCAGCAGGTGTCAAACAAGAAAAACATCAACACTCAGAACATTATGGTTTCTGAAAAAGATTGGTTTTAAGAAGAGTTTTGCTATGTAAGAAAATGTAAATTATGTGAACTCTACAGTGGGGTACCTCATGGTCACAATTTTAGTACATTTGGACGAGGTTCACTTGGTGATGGTACATACCTAATGTCAAAGATCAAGGCATTGTGGTTTCTGAGAAGACGTTTAATGAAAATATAGCAAAAACACCTTTCCAATTTCTGGCAACCACGTTTTTTGATGGATCGATACAGATTGATCAGGACTATCATCTAATAATGTGTCATCACATTCCTGCCAGTAAGTTTGTATACTTGTTGAAACTGTGGCACTCATTTATTGAGCGACCTAGGTTTAAGACATAGTGACCTAATTTGAAGAGGGTCACCCAGTGATCAGGTATATAATGAATGAACAAGTGGTTCAGCAGGAGATGTCGTTGAGGCCGTACACAGCACGATTCCGGACAAAAGGATTTTCACAAAAGCTCACTTTTGTGCTCAGCTGAGCTAAACATGAAGCAGTAAATATACATTTAATCTATAAGTAACAGGTCGATCATCTTGGATCTGATCTTTATGCAAGCCTGTGATGCTCTAAGTCTCGTCATGAATCATGTATACTGGGATATTTAAACCCAAGATCGAGGAACAATATACTACATGGGTGGGCAAGTGTCGTCTATGCAGTGGCTTGTAATGGTTGAGGACATAGGGAATGGATTCTACTATTTTTCTCACGAAGCCTAATGTCAGATTCTATTTAATGTGATAATTTTGCTTCAAAGAGAATGCTGTGTATGAAATATTGATTTGGACTGTGTGGTGTATATTCTTATTCCAGGATATGTATATCTGTAGCTTTCGTGTGACTTTCTTCGAGATTGATGTAGACTGCTGCATGTCAACATTGGAGACAAGATGAAAAGGGAATAGTGTCAGACAAAGTTCAATTGAGGACAACAGATATGGTGCCGAGCTAGCCTTAGCCAATGGTGGTGTTGTCATGGGTACTAGATTAGAGAAGTTTGGACAATAGTTGCGATGGTTTACTTTGTCAATGGTTTTGCTACAATTATTGGATGAGGTTCGCTAAGTACCAATGATGTTAATATATAAGTAGTTTGGTGTATATAATACCATTACAGTTATTGACGAGGTGACACTCTTTCTATGATAGATGAAAAGATGGACATACATCGTTCTATATTAAATTATTTCACAAGAGGAATAAATAAAAGTTACTTTAATATTTTGCTTACTTTCAGAAACTAGCATGACTTCTGCATCTGTTGAATTAAGTTGATTAGAAAGTGTCAGCGTGTACACTCCGAAATCCTCTGGCTTCAAATCTGATATAACCATGTTAGCCTGACTTCCATTCAAAGTGACATCTGTGCCGTAGAACTTATCTGTTACTTCAGTTCCATGGTGGGAAACATTGTACTTGCCGCCATTTGTTATAGCCGACCCATTGTATCGTTTAAATGTAACATTCAATATATCCGGATAACTGTAGAATTCCACACGAAAATTGGCTGTTCCACCAGTTACACCGGTAAATGTTAAACCCTGTGTAATTATCTTTGGAGACACTGTAATGTAAATAAGAATAGAGGCAAAGACAATATGTGACAACTTCAGTTACCATTACACGTTATCGAGATTCAACACATCAATAACTGCACAAGTCCATAGCATGCTTATACCGACACATTTCCCCCCTGCAGAATTTGTAACTTCAGGTCACACACTACCTTAATGAATTTCATAAAGATATACTTGACTCTGATTACCATTAAAACAAAATATTAAACGCAAAATATTTATAATGACATGTCGGCTACTTTCCTGTTTGCATCATACATTACCACAATGAACTTCATGAAGATATGTGAAGCAATTTAGCCACACACACAACGCAAACATGTGATAGCAACAGGTCGGGTCATTCTTGGATCAGAGAAAATAAACTGCATAGGGATTTGTAAATGTCATGCATAATTACCTAACATGAAACGCTAAGGAAAGTATATTTATACTAATACGAACATATGAGAAACTTGAAGAGCAAAAGCACAACATTAAACCTATTAATTGCACAATACATGTGTCAGGACAGATGAAGAATAGAAGCAATATTTTCATTATATTCCATTTATGTGACAAATATAAGTATGAAACACAGGTAGATTACATGTGTATATCTTATCAATTATCTCAGAATACACGTGAAACACATAAGTTGGAAACACAGGTAGATTACATGTTATCGTCGCTGTCCATTCACATAAAACGACTTTTGATATAATGAGAAACAATAGGCCGTGTCGCGCCTTTGTCAATATATCGTACCTCTGAGTGAAAGGGAAAGTTGTATAGCAAACATGTGACAAAATCTCGTATTCCGATTGACTTGATGTCATTGTAAGCCGAGTTACGAGGTTTTGACAAATATATTGCGCGTAAAATGCCATTGTGCCATTTTGACACATCGTGTTATCCTTGGACATTAATGTTTTTAAATGCAAATACTCTAAAAGTGGCATTCCAATACAGTGAAACCCCTCTAAACCGAACGGCTTCCGGACTGGAAGAGAAGTTCGGTTTGGAGGGGTTTTCGGCTTAGAGGGGTTTTCGGATGGGGGGGATAAAGTTTTGAACACATGTCTGTATGAATACAGGAATAACAAGAAATGACACTAAAATTACTTTTAATAATAAAAATATATACGTGTATGTATACGTCAGCATGGTATATAGCATGTTACTGCACAATAAAATGATCCATTAAAGTTAATTTTAATTTGTCCTCAAGGGACAGTTCAACTTTACGACGCTTAGAAGGAGGCTGAGACATACTTAGATTTTGGTAGTTACTAAAGAACTAATAACTTACAAATGTGGAATAAAATATATATAAGCTCAAATTTGTTTGTACGTAATGACTTGTCGGTGGTTCCGTGTTTGATCAATAATTATGAAATATAATTATCAATGTTATGCCTTAAATAATGATAGTCTGCCTTTTGTGAAATCCCATTCACATCTAATTAGATCGTATTAAAACTAATTACTTAAACATGAAGAGAGATTAACAAACCTGCAATTGCAAAGGATATAATTAAATAGTGTCCAGTCATAATCCATTTGAAAACAACGTAATTAAATTTCAGCATCATTGGTTTTTATCCAATTGACTTGTGAAAACACGGAAGGTGTTATGTTTCAGGTGAGACAAAGGTTGTTTCGGATCCGTATTTTACGCTTCTGGCTGTTCGGTTTTCGGGGGTAATTTGCAATAGAAATGTACACAAATGGTCCCGAAAACTTGTCCGATATTTGGAAAAGAGAGGTTCCGGTTTAGAGAGGTTTTTTTACAATGAACAAAGAAGGGAAAACATCGGGGCCGCGAAAATTGTCCGGTTTGGAGGGAATTCCGATTTAGAGGGGTTCCGGTTTTGAGGGGTTTCACTGTATAAGGGAACAAGTGTGTGTAAACACCATTAGATCTAGATAATTAAGAATAAAATACAACGTATAGGATCTTGCATACATGAGTAGTGATTTCATATGTGTAAGGTCCTTTTTATCACATTGCTATAACAATACTTTTAATCATATTTTCGTACAAGATAATGTTGCTGCTTTCATGTTGGCGTCAAGCGCCCACGCATTTTAATATGACGTCAATATAAACATTGTTATAATGACGTTTTCTGTGTCATGACAGTTACTGCGAATATAATTTTGTCTTCTCGATATAGTTATGCAACTATTAAACCTAAACATACATGGTTTAATATTTAGCTTTTTTACAAAGTAGAAACCGTATTCTACTCTATTGTCAAATTGATGTTGCCTCAGTGCACAGTGTAATTGAGAGCAATCTCAAAAATACAAACATCTATGGTCCACAGAAATATGTGGATGCCATTACAGAAGCATGCTCCGTCCATCCATACCAGGTTCACGTATGTGGAACTTTCATTCTCCAAGAAGTATTCGGATGTGTCATATTATTCAACAATTAGGCCAGGAACAAAATTAGTGGTTACCACAGTTACATACATTACAGGCCCAATGGTGTTAATTACAGTCAAGCTGATGTTTGAGCATGAGTTCAGAGAATTACAAGGACGAGTACAGCGTGCAGATGTGTTGTGCGGTGATCCGCCTCAGCTCCACATTGGACAGTTGCCCATTAAACTGTCAACATTCCAAAATATCATGGAAATTAAGTGAGTCATTCCGTCAGATTAGCATGCATTCTTTGATAGCTTGACACATGAGTGACAGTAACTTCAAGTAAAGCATCGGTTGGTGCTGTGGCGCGTTTAGTTCTTCACTAACGTTTTTCATGAGTAAATGTTTCACAATAATTGCAACAATTTACAATTACATACCACAATAACATTACTGCCACATTTCTAACATACGGTACATAATTTCCGTATACAAATACATGAAAAAGTGCAAAAGGGTTGGACTACAAGTTTTGAAAACATTAGCAACAACCATTTTCAAAATTGATATTAAAGCTTCCACTAATAAACATTTGATAAACTTTGAGTGATGGAAATGATTCTTAGATTGGAATAAATGATATAGTGTGTATTATAATAGTTTAAACCTTTCATGAGTAAAGAGATCCTTACTGAGAATATTTACATTGTTCCAGGTAAAACGATTATAAGCTTAATTTGTTGTTTGATATAAACTGTGGTAGAAATACACTATGACTTTAGGTTATATACATGTAGCTGGTTTGATTGATTGTTAATTTACGGTTGTTTTGTATTCAGTTATTTGCAGTTGCCCATAACATGGTCTGTTTTTATGGTCCAGTAACTCATAGAACTGATGTCCGTCACCACTGGACTACTATGATTGTTTGGTAGCTTGATATCTGAGTAACATCCTGTTCCAAGGTACACGGCCATCAAATCGTTTTAGCTCTCGAAACTTTCTTGTGTGATAACAATTTAGTGACAAAAGTATGGTTAAACATGAGATAATGACCAACTATGGTTGATGTGCCATTGACATAAACGGCTGCAGATTCATGCTCAATAAAAGCCAAGATAATCAATTTTGTTAACCCTCATTTTTGTGTTCAGCTACACTGTATTTGTTCACAAAGTTCACATTTTGAATGACTTTGAATACTGTTTTATTCAGTATGAATACATGTATAAGTAATTGTAAAACACCCACTGTCTATGCCTATCTTTGAAATATAAAGCGAACATACAAATGTTAATGTATATGAAATATCGACAAAATATCACATTAGTGTGTTAAAATGTACTGATTAGATTAATCACCGGCCCTTGTTGAAACTTATTGCATAATAACGACATCCCATGGGGAATTCAAAGATAGTGTTCGTATACATTAGTGCTTCTAAGTAAAAAAAACTAATAAAATGGACAGTTTCTCCTGTAAAATTCTCATTCTTATATTTGTTTTAAATAATTTATTTATAAAGTCTAACAGTGCACAAGTTATGTTAGTATGCTAAGGATATACATGTACAATTACATAGTTATCTAATGTGTTGCAAGTTATCTTACCTTTAACTTTAATGAAGACTGTATCAACAGAGTCCTCCAATACTCCCAGTGTATTTGTGATTCCATTGTTAACACGACATGTATATGTTCCCGAGTCCTGCAGCTGTAGAGATGGTATACGTAGGGAACTGTACATTGGTGTACCACTTACAGAAGAGTGTTTGTTATGTATATCAGATTTACCCCACGTCTGGGATAACGTATTGTTGTTGTACACAGATGGAACGCCTTTCACATCACACGTCAATAGCAACTTGTTTCCTTCAGATATATCAGTAGTTGAAAGTACCACGCTAACATCAGGTGGATCTGTTCATAAGACAACTATTATGTAAAACTAGTAAACATCAGGTGGATCTGTTCATAAGACAACTATTATGTAAAACTAGTAAACAGTATACGACCATGCGTGCATAAATGATGATGTCATCGTTGTCAAGGCAACATCATCAACGCCCACCAGACAACTATTGTAAGAGAAACATTACCCCACACAGAGTATGTGTCATAAACAGGAATATTAAAAGCTTTTATTCTAACATTTATGTGAACACTATATACCCATTTGAATAGACAGTAATTTCAAGTGAAATACAGTAACCTCCCAGTAACGCAGACCCCTGTCGTGTACTTTAAGCCGTGACAGGGACAGGATTATCATAGCTCGCCCATATGATTCGCCGGCGGCGAGGGTAAATAAGCTCAATCATCAGGATTATCATAATTGGTCGATTGTTCTCGCCAACATGTTTGTATATTCTGTAGACAAAGCAAACAGTTTCCTGAAGATCATAACAAGAGAACCATAGCCCAGAATCTCTCACACGATACATTCATGCTAATAAAGTCTTAGTAGTACAGCATTTAACATTAGGAAGAAGTAAGTAGGTGATATTGGTAACACAACACAAACCCATTGTTGCTTTGTTTCTTTTTGTAGGGGGGGTCAATAAAGTGTTTGCTATTGAACATATTAGGCCGGTGGGGCTGTCATATTGGCAGTTAGAGCATGTATTGTGTATGAACGTTTAAAAAACGAAATTTGAGAGACTATTATTCATCACGATGCCACATTAATTAACTCACTAGATGGATTGGAAGCAAAGTATATATTCTTTGACTTTAGCTCCTTTCATCTGACCTCGGGTGCTCCTCTGATCAATAGTTCATGGATGGATGGGCACACGAGTACAACCACTGACCAAGATCACCATTTATATACCACAGTATAATGCAATTCACTATGCAAATATTATCTAAATCTGATGATCACAAGAGTGTGCATGCAAATCAGCTGAATGTGTCAGGAAGTTAATAAGTTACGGATATTCTCTACTACTCTTTGACATTGATCAGGATGAAGGTCAAATGTGGAACACTAGTGCCAAGAGTGTTGTGTTGACCTTGGTAATAGAGATAGTCAATGTCACTGTAATATCGATAGCTCAATTTTGAGCACTCCGGACTCGTTTAATAGTTTATTGTGAGTGAATATCAAAGGTATGACGAAGCAAAGGATCGATGGCTTCATTAACAACGTTTGGCACTTTAAAACATCATGATCAGCATTGATATTTTAATGTGCTAGTTGCTAGGGGAGTATTGTGAATACGGGTTACATCACCAAGCTGCTTGTGATCATTGGTCATAGTGCTAACAAGGATATCCATGCATTGATATGTTAATGTACTAGTTGCTAGGGGAGTATTGTGAATACGGGCTACTTCACCCAGCTGCTTGTGATCATAGTGCTAACAAGGATATCCATGCATGGATATGTCAATGTGCTAGTTGCTAGGGGAGTATTGTGAATACGGGCTACATCACCCAGCTGCTGTGATCATTGGTCATAGTGCTAACAAGGATATCCATGCATGGATATGTTAATGTGCTAGTTGCTAGGGGAGTATTGTGAATACGGGTTACATCACCCAGCTGCTTGTGATCATAGTGCTAACAAGGATATCCATGCATTGATATGTTAATGTGCTAGTTGCTAGGGGAGTATTGTGAATACGGGCTACATCACCCAGCTGCTTGTGATCATTGGTCATAGTGCTAACAAGGATATCCATGCATTGATATGTTAATGTGCTAGTTGCTAGGGGAGTATTGTGAATACGGGTTACATCACCCAGCTGCTTGTGATCATAGTGCTAACAAGGATATCCATGCATGGATATGTTAATGTGCTAGTTGCTAGGGGAGTATTGTGAATACGGGTTACATCACCCAGCTGCTTGTGATCATAGTGCTAACAAGGATATCCATGCATTGATATGTTAATGTGCTAGTTGCTAGGGGAGTATTGTGAATACGGGCTACATCACCCAGCTGCTTGTGATCATTGGTAGTGCTAACAAGGATATCCATGCATTGATATGTTAATGTGCTAGTTGCTAGGGGAGTATTGTGAATACGGGTTACATCACCCAGCTGCTTGTGATCATAGTGCTAACAAGGATATCCATGCATTGATATGTTAATGTGCTAGTTGCTAGGGGAGTATTGTGAATACGGGCTACATCACCAAGCTGCTTGTGATCATTGGTCATAGTGCTAACAAGGATATCCATGCATTGATATGTTAATGTGCTAGTTGCTAGGGGAGTATTGTGAATACGGGCTACATCACCCAGCTGCTTGTGATCATGTAGTGCTAACAAGGATATCCATGCATTGATATGTTAATGTGCTAGTTGCTAGGGGAGTATTGTGAATACGGGTTACATCACCCAGCTGCTTGTGATCATTGGTATAGTGCTAACAAGGATATCCATGCATTGATATGTTAATGTGCTAGTTGCTAGGGGAGTATTGTGAATACGGGTTACATCACCCAGCTGCTTGTGATCATAGTGCTAACAAGGATATCCATGCATGGATATGTTAATGTGCTAGTTGCTAGGGGAGTATTGTGAATACGGGTTACATCACCCAGCTGCTTGTGATCATTGATAGTGCTAACAAGGATATCCATGCATGGATATGTTAATGTGCTAGTTGCTAGGGGAGTATTGTGAATACGGGTTACATCACCCAGCTGCTTGTGATCATAGTGCTAACAAGGATATACATGCATGGATATGTTAATGTGCTAGTTGCTAGGGGAGTATTGTGAATACGGGTTGCATCACCCAGCTGCTTGTGATCATAGTACTAACAAGGATATACATGCATGGATATGTTAATGTGCTAGTTGCTAGGGGAGTATTGTGAATACGGGTTACATCACCAAGCTGCTTGTGATCATAGTGCTAACAAGGATATCCATGCATGGATATGTTAATGTGCTAGTTGCTAGGGGAGTATTGTGAATACGGGCTACATCACCCAGCTGCTTGTGATCATAGTGCTAACAAGGATATCCATGCATTGATATGTTAATGTGCTAGTTGCTAGGGGAGTATTGTGAATACGGGTTACATCACCAAGCTGCTTGTGATCATAGTGCTAACAAGGATATCCATGCATGGATATGTTAATGTGCTAGTTGCTAGGGGAGTATTGTGAATACGGGTTACATCACCAAGCTGCTTGTGATCATAGTGCTAACAAGGATATCCATGCATTGATATGTTAATGTGCTAGTTGCTAGGGGAGTATTGTGAATACGGGTTACATCACCCAGCTGCTTGTGATCATGTCATAGTGCTAACAAGGATATCCATGCATTGATATGTTAATGTGCTAGTTGCTAGGGGAGTATTGTGAATACGGGTTACATCACCCAGCTGCTTGTGATCATTGGTCATAGTGCTAACAAGGATATCCATGCATTGATATGTTAATGTGCTAGTTGCTAGGGGAGTATTGTGAATACGGGTTACATCACCCAGCTGCTTGTGATCATTGGTCATAGTGCTAACAAGGATATACATGCATTGATATGTTAATGTGCTAGTTGCTAGGGGAGTATTGTGAATACGGGCTACATCACCAAGCTGCTTGTGATCATTGGTCATAGTGCTAACAAGGATATCCATGCATTGATATGTTAATGTGCTAGTTGCTAGGGGAGTATTGTGAATACGGGCTACATCACCAAGCTGCTTGTGATCATTGGTCATAGTGCTAACAAGGATATACATGCATTGATATGTTAATGTGCTAGTTGCTAGGGGAGTATTGTGAATACGGGTTACATCACCCAGCTGCTTGTGATCATAGTGCTAACAAGGATATCCATGCATGGATATGTTAATGTGCTAGTTGCTAGGGGAGTATTGTGAATACGGGCTACATCACCAAGCTGCTTGTGATCATTGGTCATAGTGCTAACAAGGATATCCATGCATTGATATGTTAATGTGCTAGTTGCTAGGGGAGTATTGTGAATACGGGTTACATCACCCAGCTGCTTGTGATCATAGTGCTAACAAGGATATCCATGCATGGATATGTTAATGTGCTAGTTGCTAGGGGAGTATTGTGAATACGGGTTACATCACCCAGCTGCTTGTGATCATAGTGCTAACAAGGATATCCATGCATTGATATGTTAATGTGCTAGTTGCTAGGGGAGTATTGTGAATACGGGTTACATCACCCAGCTGCTTGTGATCATAGTGCTAACAAGGATATCCATGCATTGATATGTTAATGTGCTAGTTGCTAGGGGAGTATTGTGAATACGGGCTACATCACCAAGCTGCTTGTGATCATTGGTCATAGTGCTAACAAGGATATCCATGCATTGATATGTTAATGTGCTAGTTGCTAGGGGAGTATTGTGAATACGGGCTACATCACCCAGCTGCTTGTGATCATAGTGCTAACAAGGATATCCATGCATTGATATGTTAATGTGCTAGTTGCTAGGGGAGTATTGTGAATACGGGTTACATCACCCAGCTGCTTGTGATCATAGTGCTAACAAGGATATCCATGCATGGATATGTTAATGTGCTAGTTGCTAGGGGAGTATTGTGAATACGGGTTACATCACCAAGCTGCTTGTGATCATAGTGCTAACAAGGATATCCATGCATGGATATGTTAATGTGCTAGTTGCTAGGGGAGTAT